>CABEEJ010000116.1:149399-188137 GCA_901482245.1 Timema douglasi
CGGTAAAATAGTTTAGGCTCTAGTTGGAGGTACAGACAGAAAGTCAAAAACCACTTTTTTGGATTCGGGGGGTCATGAAACATCAAGATTCATCAAAATCTTGAGTTCGATTTTTTTGATGCTCCCAATACTTTCTCTACCTGTAAGATGGCGAGAAAGTAAAAATGGAAAATTTTATTATGTGTCTATAAATTTGCACTCATACTCAGACCATATTTGACACTAGAAATTATTATGTAATTGTTTTTATGTTGATCACATAAATATTTATTTCACGTGTCCACTATTGCGTATGATGACAAAAGTCACACACAAACTAATTGCAGTGGGATGGTCTTTGTCTTTTCAAATGTCAAGGCTGTATATTTGTGCTCCTGTATGATTAAGGCTGTATCAATCTTTATCATGGTGTTGATTCTGTTATACTTCTGCAGCTGTTGTCATGGAAAGATAAGGTTTTAAGATAACTTCTGGAAGTTTAAGAACCTTTCTGAATTCACAGATAACACCTAACCGAGAGAGATGCGGTAATAAAGGTCAAACCAGGCTCCACGGTGTGCTGTGATTTTCTGTAGTATATTTTAGAAAAGATTGGCATTGAGACCAGTGACATTATCTTACAAAATTATTAAAGAAAATGTATAAAAATCATATTTTAAAGCAAAACACCATTAAATTGACCCCGATTTCACTTTTGTAAAGTTGTTTTAGCACCGCGTTTCACTACCCTTTTGGGTTATTAATTATGCTAGTGGTTTTAGGAATGAATATGACACCCTAGCTCGCTCAATAGCATGTTATTCTACTGACTTAAGGGTCCCATATTCGATTCCCGGCATGGCCAAAAATTTATCAATGGTGAAATATGGGTTTACTCTTTCATAGTGATAAATTAACGGCCGTGGACTGGATGTTGTGCCTGTCCTAGTCTTAAGTTAGATTATAAGGCATATGAAGCTACGACAGGTAGTGAAATGGCTTGAATAAAAAAATGACCCAGGCCATAGGCTGGAAACAGTAATGTATGTAAGTTTTAGGGATGAGGACGGTTATATTTATGGTTAGTATACCCGCATTTTCATGAAGGGAGAGTGGAAAACCATTTTGGATAAACCACCCTCGTTATATCTGACTGAGATCTGAACCTCGATCTCCCTGTCATCATCAGTCTAGTTTACTGCGAGAGTAGCGCGTTAAACCACGCAGCCACCGAAGCGCATTAAGTTAAATATGAAGAATACCGCACTTGCGATTTTTGGTTTGAACTTAAGTATGTGCTTTACATCCCAGTTAGTCGTCTATGAGACTCTGAAGCTCTTCAAACTAAACCATCCTTTATTATTCTTTCTACCGGACCTTTGGAACTCGCGGTTACCTCCTGGATATTATTGTGCTTGGGCTCTCCCGAGTTCTTGGATATTTTTTTTATATAACTACAAGAATAAAGCCAAACATTTCAGGTACCTATGGTGAGATTTCATATTAATTTCCATTAGTTTACTTAAATTTGCTCCAATCTTAAATTTTTTCTGTCACACTTCTTGTTTAGGTTAAAACACGGGGAAAAAAAAGATTAAGATTGAATTTATAGGAATTGTACCCGCAATTAAACGGAGGAAGATGAGAAAACTACACAAGAAAATACAGCCTCAATACTCCCAACCAAGATTTGAACCCAAATCTATCAGTATTAGTACAGTATATTGCAAGACTGATGCCTCTGACCATTTGATCACCGGAAGTGGTGATCTCAAGTGGTTATGTCAATATGATGCCCTGACAATCTTAGTTTGAGACTGTATGGCGAAAAGAGATCACGTCAGACAAAGTGCCCAAGATGACAAACCAAGTTGATCCCAAGGTCATACTGAAAGGAAGACTACAACCGAGACGATTACTAAAGATACAATTACCAAAGCCTTTCCCGTTTTAATTTCTGCTGTGATTTACTCCCCAACAAAAACAAGGAATGTGAGTTTAAGTCCTGCATGATAAAATTGAGCATCAAGTTTTAATTTGATCTACTAAATTAATCAATGGGGGTGTACAAAGTTTTGAAATATTGAAGTCGAAGGTGTAATAGGCCAATACTTTGATTTGTCACCCACAATAACTTTTTCATCTTCAAAAAATTTCCAAGGAATAAGAAAATTTTGATATATTATAAACATATTAGAATATTTCTCAATAAATATGACACACAACATAGTATAATAATTTCTAGAAAAGTCACTAAACAGTATTTTTTTCACCAACTAGTGATTAAATGAAGTCTATAACGAAAGAATAAATACATTCAAATATGTTGAAATGAAATAATAAAGAAAGTGGGCTTTGTTTTTTACTAAAGATTAGCAATCCCGCACGGTGTTGCCCGTGACCCACTGTGGTATAAGAGTTATATAAGCAACCCTCCAACCCCCATACACACAAAAAATAGTTTAGAATTAGAGTCGATTTCATACACATTTTTTTCCTGAGGAGGATGTGGCATTTTTTTTTATCACAGTTATCTCTGAAATGTAATTTTAAACCAGATTAATGATATTTTCTTCAAAAATTGTTTAAGAATAGCCTAATTAAAAGCTAGTTAAAAATCTAAAAATCCAGCTTTGAGGTGCATTTGGACCCCTTTCCGTCCACCTATGTTAAAAATTTCAGATATCTGTGTGCCATAGATTTGGCTGGACATCGCACACAGACAAACACTTCCTTTTATTATTATTATTATTATTATTATTATTATTATTAGCGTGTCTTACTACCCGTTCGGGTTATACGCACTTACGCTAATGTGTAATGGTAGGGTGATTGTGAGATGAAATGAAGGACCTACAGTTTAACGTGGAATCCGAACCACGGTGGAGGCCTGGCATTCCTCACATTCACAAGATGTCTTGTCAGAGGTGAAGGAGGGGTTTAGTAATCAGATAAATCTTTGCCAGGACCGAGGATCGAACCCCGGCCGCCAGCGTAGAAGTCTGACACCTTACCCCTAGACCGCCAGGCCACCTTTTATTATTATAGATGTGTCAGATCTTATCTCTCTTGAATCTGAAACTTAATTTCCTTTTGAACCTTGAATCCAAATTTGAATCCTCGAAATCTTTAAAAATATACAATTTCATTTAAAGTGAAAATATTTAAAATTTAATCTGAAAACAAAAATGTTGTTTAATTGTGGTATTGACAAATACTATTATACTTTCCATATCTATTACCTCATAAACAACAAAGAGAAAAAGTTTTTTTTTAAATCAACTATTTTAATACATTTGTCATATTAATTTATTTTATTTTTCTCCCAACTACAAAAAAGTTTAATAATTCCTTTTACCAATTGCTTAGTCAACGAACTTTAGATTTGCCTTTGTTTCACAGGCTTCAAGACTCTTTTTGATTTGACTTGGCATTTTAAAAAGTGACTTTCTTACACTCCGACTAATTAATAACAAACCAGCTTCATTCGCCGCATGGTCTAACATGCTACTTTCGTGTTATAGTATACTGCCAAAGATAGGGAGACCGTGGTTCGATCCAGGTCGGGTGCACTGAGGTTCGTTTTTCCTAAATGGTTTTCCACTCTTCCACCACGTTAATGTGAGTGCATTTCCTCTCAATCAAGTTTTCCTAATCTCTAACTCATTAGTGTAACTAGTACATAGACGTATAACCCAAATGGGGAAGGAAGATGCGGTGATAAAATAAAATTAATAGCAAACAGAGAAAATAACTAGCCCATAATTTGTCTGTATGAAGAAGACCACATTCATACTAATTTAAATTAGTTAAAAAAATGACACCTGGTCACGGGAATAGAACCAGGGACCGTTGGCTTAGCGCACCAAAGCTGTACCATCAAGCTATCCATAAGGACATTGCCGTACTAACAATGATTTGCAGCCTGTGAAATGATGTTCATCGGAATTTTTCATTAATTACAATCTTGTCTTGTATAGGCTTACTTGAAAGCATAACAGACCCCCCGAGTCGCAGATGGCCGTGGTATCTGATAGCTCGTGATATTATTGGTCACTCATATGTAGCTGATGATTCCACACGTCCCTCACAGACTCAGCCTTAATCTATAAGTGAAGAACTACTCTGAGCATGGGACAGCTCCTGGATAGCTCAGTGGTTGAGTGGGTTCGATTCCCATGTTTAGGTTTCATTTTTCAACTAATTTAAATTAATAATAAATAGTGGAACAAAAATTTTAATTGGTCCCTCTTTAAGAAATATGAACATTATAACAAATATAGTACACATCCATCCTAAAAACAAGGACAATGTGATGCACAATTAAATTCAAGGTGACCTGGCGGTCTAGGGGTAAGGTGTCAGACTTCTATGCTGGCGGCCGGGGTTCAATCCTCGGTCCTGGCACAGATTTATCTGATTACCAAACTCTTCCTTCACCTCTGACAAGACAACTTGTGAATGTGGGGAATGCCAGGCCTCCACCGTGGTTCGGATTCCACGTTAAACTGTAGGTCCTTCATTTCATCTCACAATCACCCTACCATTACACATTAGCATAAGTGCGTATAACCCGAACGGGTAGTAAGACGCGGTGCTAATAATAATAATAATAATAATAATAATAATAATAAAGTGTTTGTCTACTGAGTTAAGGGTCCCGTGTTCAACTCCAGGCATGGCTGAGAAAAGTATCATTGATTAGACCAAATATGGGTTTCTCCTCTGACAGAAACCTGTATGCTGCGTATTTTCTAGATTTAAGTTAGTATTTAGGTCTTGCGCTGATATTATGAGTTTGTTCAGAAAGTGTGTGTTAAATACATTTTATAATGAAAATAAAATAATAATTGTTATTTCATGTCCATATAAAATTAATACTAGTGTCACTGCACATAAATAGAAAAAAAAACTGTGCCATGCATATTTTAAATTCTTTTTTATGATCCGAGTCTCGATAGGTGTAGCCTGTGTTTTACTTCTTGGGGTGCGGTAATTCAAATGCACTGCTTTAACATAGACACGCCGAGTTGTCGCCACAACAAATGTCTCGCCATAAACTCCCGACACATTGCCAAGTCATTCGGCTCTTCTTGACTTGTTTGATATTCACTTACGTTACAACATAAATCTGGAATCTAATCTAATCAAGACCTTTTCCTTTCATTCAAAAGTTTTTGTTCAAATTCCTTAATGTACATTACAAATATTCACCCTGTAAGGAAAATTAAAATAAAGCTATCATCTACTGAAGAGATTTTTTTTATCAACCCACTCGAGTGGCCGCATGGTCCAAGGTGCTATTCTCACAATAAACTAGACTGCTGAAGATGAGGAGATTGGGGTTCAATCCCATTCGGGTGTATGAAGGGTAGTTTGTCCTTAATGGTTTTACATTCTTCCTCCACACAAATGTGGGTGCACTTCCACTAAATTAAATACTTTCCCTAATACATCAGTGTAACTAGTGTACAGGCATATAACCCAAGCATCTAGAAAAAAAGTTATTTTATTTATTTTTGTTACAAAAACTGTAAAAATATGAACCTAAACTCATTATCCTTTCCATCCCACCATGAGCACATGTGCCGGTACACAATTTGTGTACACTCTGTTCAAATAAAATGTGTTGCACTTCATACTTTAGTGATGTGCTGTAACGTTTTATAATGTTCAACTAAACCAGGGGTTTCCAACTTAAAAGTGCCACAATTGAATCCACAACTTTAGTGGCAGACTGAATCATAATCAAGTAAGGGGTGGAAAAAAAAGGGACTCACGCAGACACACAAGTTATTAGAAAAATATAACGCAATTAACTTTATTACCTTAGGTGACCTGGCGGTCTAGGGGTAAGGTGTCAGACTTCTATGCTGGCGGCCGGGATTCAATCCTCGGTCTCGGCACAGATTTATCTGATTACCAAACCCCTCCTCCACCTCTGACAAGACATCTTGTGAACATAGGGAATGCCAGGCCTCCACCGTGGTTCGGATTCCACGTTAAACTGTAGGTCCTTCATTTCCTCTCACAATCACCCTACCATTACATATTAGCATAAGTGCGTATAACCCGAACGGGTATTAAGATGCGGTGCTGATAGTAATAACTTTATTACCAAATTAACAAAAGTTTTTTAAGCTTTCCTTTTCCTACAAAAGTCAAAACTTGCAGCTTCTCAACTAAAAACATCAATTTTTACTACAATATATTATTTTCCAACAAACTTCATGGTGCCGCGAAACAAGGCGGCACAGGGCTGCATGAAGCCTGCGGGCTGCCATTTGAAAACCGCTGGTCTCCAACGTGAAAGTACAACACAAATTTTTCTGACTCATGCTCCGCTGTGATTTTAAAATAAGATTTATTTACATCCCTAATTTTTCTTGCTATACTAAATTTTAGTGCTGGTGTTCCAACTATAGCAACACAACCATACCGTTTAGCAGCAGGAAGGGAATTTGAAAGAAATGAATCAACATTCAACTTAGGCTTGGATGAAAAAAAAACAAACTATGACATAAAACCATACGTCTATCTATTTAATTTGGCGTTCAATTTCTAAACATACTGATTATACTAACATGCAACTTACAAACTAAGTTAATTTAGAAGACACAACTACTCCTATTGCTCTAAATTCTTCATTGTGAAAGAGGAAACTCAAATTTGACCAATAATACATTTTTCTGCCATGTCAAGAGTCATTGTTAGTGTTCAATAGATACACCGATGATTTTGCTAAGATGTCAGACAATATACCAAGAGCACTCGGTAAAACCTCCATCCTCCTAGTTAATAGTCTTAGCATGCCATCACTAGGTCTAACTCTGTCGGCAATACACTTGTTCCAGGGGCCCATGCGTTCTCCCGCAAACACCCCATGTCATGCTGGCTGTCTACCATGCTGGTGGTGTTTGCCGGCGGCATGTTGTGCAATGGACTTCTCGGCGAACCCATACTGGCGCCCCTCAAGAACACCGGACAATTGGTTGTGGCAACTGTGGTTTGGTGAGACACTTAGCTGATAGTCGTCTCTTCTGAAAGCAAGAGTTATATTTGGGATATTTAATATGTTCTTCTAAATACAAGATTAAAGAGGCACACATCTTGCAAACCGACTCAATCTAGATTGTCACACTTAACATTGCATCCAACACTAGTGACAGGACCTGAATAATATCATAACATATTCATAAACAGATTCTAAATTTATTTTATGCTTGAAGTATACCAACTTAACCAATTGGCCAAAGGGAGCACTGCAAGCCCAAGGCCAAATATATCATGGCAGCCGCAGGATAGGGATAGCAAGAAGGCGGTGACTGACCATTTGGATCACAGGGATAGCGTGGATAGGTCAAGTACTTGTTTGGTGTGGGAGAAAACAAACGAAATGTCAGGGCATTTAGTCAAAAATAAGGAAAAGTCATAAAATTTAAATACTTGACTAATTCTACACCTAAACATTTAAACAAAAGTAAGAGATTTTGTTTTCTCGATGTTAACAAAATGTATTGCCTAGATATGTTATTCTAACATAAGATGGTTGTACAGGATTGTTTTATAACATATTTACACAGGAATACAAATAATAGATAAAACATTAAATAGTGAAAAAATAACTTAAATTGTTTATCTCTAGTACCGGTTAGGAGTGTTTTCCAAAATATTTAATAATTACATTAGGGAAACAATTGCCATTCAGCAAGAAAAATTGTAAAAGGTTTAAGCTGGGAATCTTTTTAATTATCTGGAAAACCTGGAAAAGTCAAGGAATTTTACGATAAAAGTTTTGTAGCCGCCTTGTAAATAATACCATTTCCTCAAATTCTTTTAACAATAATTTATGGTTTAGGTAAGTACCTAGATGGGTGTAATCATAGTTTTTGTTTTCAAGCTACCATCATCAATGGTGGTGGTACCTTATTGGTGCTAGGGGGGTGCCTGGGTCGAGGGTGATTACAAAAAATGAAAGGATTTTGAAGGGTTTAGCCCACTAAGCCAAAGGAGGGTCTGGCCCGGTCCCTTCCAACTCCCAAGATATTTTGAGTGGTCCTCCCCAGAAAATTTGGAAAACTTAGATACCCCTGGAAATCTATATATAGTGATCCTTGCAAATATATTTATTGAAAATTAGATGCCTTTAGAACAAGCCTATTCAATTAGATATCCAAGCGGCCACTCCAAAAAATCATAATGTTTGGTGGGCCAGACAGTAATTTTGAATGTTATTAGATTAGACTTTGGTAGTTTAAAATGGTGGGAGCGTGAAACATAATTTGACACTATGTATAATATTGATATATTTCAGTGCAATTAATTTTCATCATCAAGTTTCCTTTTCTTACCACGCAAAGTATAATGTGCCATTCTATAAAAGTTACAATAAGACTAATTTCAAGTAAAACACTCCACTATTACTATCAATAAGGCAGGAAATATATGCCATACAAATATCAACTGGCGAGATATCGGCTGCTGTTGGATGGAGGCGAGAAGAGGTGTAAGTCACCCTCAGCCACCCTGTCGCCCGTCCACTTGGACTTGTTCAAGTTCAAAAGCAAGAATATGTTATATAGCTCTGCCGTTATGTGGTGGCACTGGAGGGAGAAGTACCGGTTCTAGAGTGGGGGACGCACGCCAATGGAGGGTAAGCTCGCACTCCTTTGCGAACAATTGATGTTGGGGGAGCCAAGGACCAAGTAACACTGAGCTTACAGCTTCCTCCACCACTGATGAGAGACTGAAGAGCTCGCTGGATGTTCATAGTCAGGCGCCTCTACATTCCGTCTGAACTATACTATATGACACATATCTAGTGATAAAGTAGTTGAACTTTCAATCTGGGGGACAATCTGTGGAGCTTGGCAGGCTGAATAGCCCTGCTCTAGAAGCTATTTAGAGTTTGATGCAAGGGCATATTTCAGCTTCATAGTCTAGAAGAATATCAGAGGGGAGGTAAATAAATATAGATGGGAGCAAATTATGGTTTGGGGATTAATGCTCCCCACTCCCTCCTTTGGTTCCACCACCATTGACCATGATTACCCTTACTACATTTTGTAATTGAAATATTGTTATATTAATCAGTGCTTTATTAAGTGTTTTATTTAATCGGCAAAGTTAGATTGGTCAATCAGCATTCACATCAAAACAAATTATAACTAATAGGATGTTTTTATTCAAGGTCTACAAATATTATTTTGATTTATACTTTTTATTTTCTATATAGTTTGTGTTAAATCTGCTTAAAAAATATTATAAGTAAAATTAAGTATTTCTTAGTTTAAACCTAACACATACTTCTTAATCACATACATAATCAAACTGTTGTTCTGGAAGTTTCAAAAAAATGGGCTGTTGCACACAAAACTACATTTTTATCCTAATATCGTTCCAACATGAGGAGAGTCGATAAAACACGGGGAATTCTTCATGTCTCGAAAAACCAGGAAAACACAAGGAATTTCACACACCTACCCACCCACACACAAAACCTAAGTAAATATCAATACTGTAATATTTAGGATATTATAGTTCAAATTTTAAATAGTAGATCTTTGCATCGAAAGAAAAGTCCAGTGAAAGCATGTATATTTTAATACATTTCTTATCACTCCCCTTGTCTCCTTAAACAAAACTGCATATAATTCCTCATCAAGGTCAAATCATCTTTTTTCTAGATGATAATAAATTTTATAAAAAATAAATTCCATTTATATATACTAATCTCTAAAGTTTCTGGAAGAATGTAAACTCCTTCTGGAAATGAAGAGAATTTTATATTAAGATAGTGGTAGCCTTGTAGACCATGTTTTTTTTTAATAGGAAGCCCACTTTTGACCACCAACATTGATTGCAACTCACTAAAATTTGGAATTCCAGAAATATGTTTTATTTGATTTATTAGTTATAAAATTAATCTTAAGGATTATAAAAAACTTTAATTAATGCTTCATTATGGATTATTGTATGATTTCTATTAGCGTGATTAATTAAATTGACTAAGAAGGAAAATACAATTGTATTATTTATACTCCTCCATCCCTGGTACTTGCATTTCAATACTTGTAGAGTAATAACGAAGGCCTTAGCTAGAACAAATTATAGAGGATGGGAAGGGTTTAGAGAGGGACGTATGCCCCCAACCACCAGAGTCAAATGAATGCCTCTAGAAGAAGCAATTTGGATTTTTTTAAACTAAGAGCGAAGGTTTGGAAAATATAAGTTCTTTTAAATTCTTGTCATATGTTTAGTTAAAAAAAGCAATCAAATGTGTTAAAATTACACAATACTCTTTAGTTCACGAATAAAAGTTAAACAAAATTTTCTAATACTTTTTAAAAAAAAGTTTTATTTTAAAAATTACACATTTTGAAAAAATTTGTTATTTATGAATTCGCTTTGTTCTAGTTTTCATACTATATATAATATTAAATAAATATAATTTAGCAGGCCCTATTTTATAGTCAAGAATTTAGTTTTAATTTGGGCATTTTAATTAATATGCCATTACATAATTTTTAGCACCGCGTCTTTACTAACCATTTGGGTTTAACATTTCATTGAATGTTAATGTTTTGGATATTTTTTTTTTGTATTATCCTCTTTAGTGGGTCGTGCAAATCACTGTTCTGAAAAATGCTTTTTATAGAGTACATAGAGGGCCCTTCATGGCTAGGAGTTGGCTTTTACCAACATAAACAAATTACAATGATTAATAAAATCATCATGCATATATATAAAATGTTGTTTATTTTTATCAAATAAATATATATTAGGTAAAGCTGATATTAAGAGGGGGTGGAGGAGCAGGTTAAATACCCAACTCCTCCCTCGCATGTAGTCCAGACTCTTAATTAAAACAAAAGTAGTTTCACATAATTTCTCATCTGTTTAATCCAAGACACCTAGCTTTTAAAACTGTCGTTAGTTCACCATGTTTGTATACAACTTTGATTTCAGGTATGTTGTATTTTATACACCATTTGACATTGGCTATAAAGCAGCCAAGTTTCTACCAATCAAACTTGTTTGTGCTGCGATGAAAGAGGTATACAGGTAAGCAATCAGAACATTATTTAACAGCAATGCCGTTGAACGTGTGTGTGTGTATATATATTTTTGTTGTTGTTGTTGCAAAATGACCAGTCAATGAGATTAGCCAAAGCATAAAATATACAATAATGTATCAGCACTTCGAACTCTGACTGGCCAGTTCTAGATATGGCGTTAGGAATCTGGCTGAAACACGAAATATATAATATTTCTTTATCATTAATGGTTTTGGCTATTTCCTTTCTAGTAAATTCTATCGCCTAATATATATTAATTACCAAGTTTACAATTAGTTGAAGTCATATCCTGTCCAAGGGGGAGGGCGGGCGTTAAGGGGGGCTCCAGTCTGCCATATGGTCCCCACAAGTACCCTCAACCTAACCTAGTGGCCGTGTTGTGTTATACTATCCAAAAATTTGAGTACTGGCCATACTGTCTTGGTCAAATTGCAATTGGGCTGGCCAGAATGTGAATTAAAATTTTCCCCGATCAATATTTCACAATTTGGCTAGAATAGCCGGTCAATGTGTGAAGAGTCCAGCCAATTCGCAGCGTGACCAGTCTCGGGCATTGACCATAACATATAAATCAAGAAGTCGCCAGCCTAGCAATTAAAACTTGTGGTTTTTAACTAACAAACAAACATCTCACCACCAGGGTAGTCAGTGTGTCATCATCCCCGATTGATAATACTATTCACGTACCATTTTATGGTAGGGCCCATTGGAGTGTGGTAGGGAGAAAACTTGTTGGGAGGGTTCGGCGAGTTACCGCGATGAATCGGGTAAGAAGGTTTGGCGAGTTACCGCGGTGAATAGGGTAGGAAGGTTCGGTGAGTTATCGTGGTGAATCGGGTAGGAAGGTTCGGCGAGTTACCGCGGTGAACTGGGTAGGAAGGTTCGGCGAGTTACCGCGGTGAATCGGGTAAGAAGGTTCGGTGAGTTATCGCGGTGAATCGGGTAGGAAGGTTCGGCGAGTTACCGCGGTGAATCGGGTAGGAAGGTTCGGTGAGTTATCGCGGTGAACTGGGTAGGAAGTACCGCGGTGAACTGGGTAGGAAGGTTCGGCGAGTTACCGCGGTGAATCGGGTAAGAAGGTTCGGCGAGTTACCGCGGTGAATCGGGTAGGAAGGTTCGGCGAGTTATCGCGGTGAATCGGGTAAGAAGGTTCAGTGAGTTATCGCGGTGAATCGGGTAAGAAGGTTCGGCGAGTTACCGCGGTGAATCTGGTAAGAAGGTTCGGCGAGTTACCACGGTGAATCGGGTAGGAAGGTTCGGTGAGTTATCGCGGTGAATCGGGTAAGAAGGTTCGGTGAGTTACCGCGGTGAATAGGGTAGGAAGGTTCGGTGAGTTATCGCGGTGAATCGGGTAAGAAGGTTCGGTGAGTTACCGCGGTGAATAGGGTAGGAAGGAAGGTTTTGATGGGCAGTTTAGATGAGAAAAAGAACAAGCAAACATTTAACAGTGGTTTATTTCTCCAAGGGGTTGTTGTCCACCACAGAGCTGTGCAACGTATAACTGATGCCTGGTCTTCTTATACCCCCTAGTTGGGTGGTTTGGGAGGGCTCGGCTCGCTGACAAGTGACCATGAAGAAAGAGAGGAGGATGCTTGGCTAGTGACTTTAGTCCCTGAGGGATTGAACAGAAAAAGGGGTGGAGAGGGGTATAGCACGCCGAACCGCTTTGGGGATGCAAGAGTATTGCAGAGAGAGAGAGAGAAAGAGTAGAGGGGTGGTAACAAGTGTTTTCAACCGCCTTGGTGATCGAATGGTCTAAGGCAGAGATAAGCAACTTTTTTTTTAGCCCCTATTGACCATGACCAACAAAGGTCCTGTGATCACCCGTTGTTTCTCCACTAACTTTTTTTGTTTTTTCAAAACATCTTATATTCATTCCTTAAATACTAATGCTACCATCTTTATTGAAAATTACACAAGGTAATTGACCCAAGGCCCAATAGTCCAAGGCATCACTCTAGCAATAGGCTAAATTGTCGATGACAAGGAGGTCCAGTTTAAAATCTCAGTTGGGGGAATTGAGGTTTTTTTAACAAATGATTTTCTAGAGAAATGTGGGTACACTTTCTCTAAACTCAACCTTCCCCATTCCTAACACATTAGCATAGTTAGTATTTATGCATAAAGCTCTTGCAGATAGTGAAACACCATATTTTTTCTTAGCAGAGCGTCTAACTATCTGTTTTGTGTCAAGGGATTAGGAATGTAGAATTATAGGAAGTGTACCCACATTTGTGTAGAGGAGAGTGGAAAAACAACCTTCAGTACACTCAACCAGGATAAAATCTCAATCTTCCCATCATTGGCAATCTAGTCTATTACGAGAGTAGCACCTTAGACCATGCAACCACTCAAGCAGGTTTGACAACATAAAATTAGTGTTTTATTTTCTCTTTACCTCCCCTCCCAACCAGCAGGTGAACCCAAAGGAAGTGATGAATAAAATATAATTATATTATAGCCCCCTCCCATCATAGATATACCAACTTGCCAGAGCGTTCTAGCGGTGGGCTATGGAACTAATGTTTAAATTTCAATCAATAGAACAGACCTTTGTACAATTGTCGACGTCTTCTTAAGTATATGCATTCAACAGTATCTAACATAATTTTATACTGTATTACAAGACTCTAAAATTATCCTTCATAACAAACTTGTAACAGCTTTTGGTTCTGAACTTTTTTGAGCTATCCAGGAATCGTCCTGTGCTCAGGGTCATTCTCATATTTTAAGGTAGAGTCTATGATAGACGTGCAGAAACAGAAACAATTAGAGCGTCTTTGTTCCTGGTGGAAAAAGATTAATTTAGTTTAGAATGCAATCATATTCACCAAGGCTGAACAATCAGTGGAATCAATTATCATGAACCAGTTTCAACAGGATAAAACTTTATGCTATGTATATAGGCAGGTTTTGTTAGAACGAACGGCATCTGGTAGTTACTAGAGTTACTAAAACAATTTTAATATATTCATACATCAAGTCACTTTTGATCAAATTTATAAATATCTATAAAATGACAAATAATTTAGTAAATTATTATCAACGTTTACGCAACTTTCCTAACTGTTTTTACAATCAAAATCAGGGTATAGGACAGGGTGCAGGAATCTAAAATTCTCGAGAACAAAAATAACTCATGGTAGACAGCAAATATTAACTCTCAAAGAATTTGAGAAAACGTAATCATATGCATATAATTGATAATACAGTTTTATTTATTTTATAGGTATTTATATGATCTATCAAAAGTGATAGCTGTGTATCACATTATTTGACATAAGAATTTGTGAAAGTAGATTTGGTAAATTATTTTAAAGTTGTCACATATATACATTTGTGAGAAAATAGGTCTATAATATTGGTTTTGTGAACAGTAGACCTTGCTCGCTCCATGTCATTTATCATTACTACAGTGTAACTAGTAGTTCTATGAACAGTAGACCTCACTCCCTCCATGATATTATCGTTACTATAGCCTTTAGATTTCTCTTTGGATTGCAAGTATTGCAAGTTGAAATATCTCCTATCATTTATCTTTTGATGTGAGGCTTATATTTTCCTTTTGTGATCAAGTTATACAGAAAACAAATGAATATTATGTCCAATAGTACATTATATTTATAGATAATAACCCTCACTCATATAATTGGTCTAGAAGTCAAGGTACCTCATCTCAGTCATTGCATATTTAACTAAGGTTTCCAGATTCGATTACCGGCATGTCTGAGAATATCATCATTGATGAAATTAGGGCGTCTTCTTTCACAGTGATTTATTAACTGCTGAGGAACTGGGTGGCGTTAGTGTCGGTTCCAGGATTGAGTTACCATAGTATGTAAGGCATATGTTGACATATAGTTAGTTCATAAAGTGCATCTTAAGGATTGAGAGTTTTGAATAACTTTTAACATTCTACATTCTTTATTGAGTATTGTTATTTTCTTGACTTTCTAGCTTTTGTTCTAAAATTGAGATTTTTTTATGACTTTCTCTAATATATTTATTTCTATATATTAAATACTAACATATTTATTGGGGTATTAATGATTTATTAATAAAACATCAATAAACCACAATATTTATAGCATTGCAGTTGTTTTTATAACGTTGTAAGTGTTAAGGAAGGGTCCCAAAATGGTTTTTGGAACCAAAGTTTAATAATCAAGAGTGTACAATACAAAAAATAAAATATTGGAAACATTTTTTTTCACCGCATCTTAATACCGGCTCGCTCATACATTAATGATGTCTGGAGTAGGAGTGAAGAAGGTACAAGTTTAATAGAAATGTTCTTGCATTTGTATGGATGAGTAGTGAGAAACCGTTTAGTAAAAAAAAAACACTTTTTGAGTACACCCAACTGGGATTGAAACACTATAGCACACCATAAGAATAACATATTAGACCACGTGACAAACAGTATGGTGTAAAAAGTACAAAATACTCCCCTTCTAATGACTTAATACACTTTTGTGACCGTGTTGAGGTAGTGTCTAATGCAACTGGTGCCAAGTCGACCAGAGATTTACTGATGATTAAATTAGTTAAAATGACACACATGAACATGGGAATTGAACCGGTGACCTAGTGTGCCAATGCTCTACCACTGAACTATCCAAGAACAGTCTTGAGCTCAGTGTCATTCTCTACTTGTAGTTTTAAGGCAGTTGGACGTGTCGAATTAATCAGCTACTTGGAAATATTATTATTATTATTATTAGCACCGCGTCTTACTACCCGTTCGGGCTATACGCACTTACGCTAATGTGTAATGGTAGGGTGATTGTGAGATGAAATGAAAGACCTACAGTTTGACGTGGAATCCGAACCACGGTGGAGGCCTAGCATTCCCCACATTCACAAGATGTCTTGTCAGAGGTGAAGGAAGGGTTTGGTAATCAGATAAATTTATGCCGGGACCAGGGATCGAACCCCGGCCGCCAGCATAGAAGTCTGACACCTTATCCCTAGACCGCCAGGTCACCCTTGGAAATATCATTAGAAACTATATCCACCAGTGACTTGGTAGTCATGGGTGTCAGATTCACTTCTCGTATCCAGGTGTAGTTTTTCAACCAAACTTAGATTTCATAAGAAGCCAACTTTCAACATTGATTGAAATTCACTCAAATTTAACATTTCAGAAATATGTTTTAATTGATTTATTAACTAAAAAGTTATTAAAGGCTTCCAATAATACTTATTTTAAGATTATTGTACCTCTTTAGTCAACTAAATCAGATTAATAACATATTTTTACATCCATTACTGTTTTCAACCCGTGGTGAGTTTTTTTTAGCCCCGTGTCTTACTACACGTTCGGGTTATACATCTATGGAATAATTACGCTAATGGGTTAGGAATTGTGAAGGTTGAATGTAGAGGAAGAGAACCCACATTTTCATGTAGGGAGAGTGGAAAACCATTTAGGAAAAATCACCCTCAGTTCACCTGACTCGAGATTCGAACCTCGCTCTCCCTGTCCTCAGCAGTCTAGCTCAACACGAAACTAGCGCGTTAGATAACTATGCCACCAAGGCGGGTTATTTTATTTTATTCAAGCCACATATTTTCCACTACCGGCATGTTAGGCCTGTCGTAGCTTCATCTCTCTTATAATCCAACTTGATATTAGGACAGGCACAGCATCCGATATGAGACCTTTAATTCATCACTCTGAAAGGGTAAGTCCACATTTCACCAATGATAAATGTTTCGGCCATGCCGGGAATTGAGCCCGGAACTCTTGGCTAAGTAAATAGACAGGCTACCAACTGAGCTAAGGTTAATAACATAAATACATATGCAATATTTTTAATGACACCATTGTGGCATGATTTTCCAGTTTTCAAATAAAGGGCTTCCTATGCAAATCGGACTGTAATTCAATAATGAATGATATTAGTGACAGTTGTGTCCATAGCTTAAGAAATGTTTGTGTTCGTGAAGATACCGAGTTAACGACCCAGATGACTCAAGATGGTCTCTATACAGTCTGTGTTCTAAGTGATAACTCTTTTGCAATGCTCCTAACTATTAAATACATATTCATGTTTTCTTTTTCAGTCTGGTAGTAAGTGTTTGTTTTTTAACTAATAAATGTTTATAGATGCAAATATTTGTGTTTTATTTTATTTGAATGGACAACTTTGATCTTATGGCGTGAAGAGTGTTTCCAATAATAGCACCCCAATTCATAATATTGCTTCAATGATAAACTAGGGCTTCCTTTAAGAGTGTCGCTTAGGAACAATTCAGGCTGTAAAAGCAAAGGTCTATTAAAGGTGTTTTATATACAACCAAAAGGAAAATAATGAGGAAATGTATACTATAAAATATTATTTATATTTGGGACAGAGAATAACAAGGTAATATCTATTAAAGTTAATTTTTATAACTTGAAACTGACATGTTGTGATTGTTGGTGGGAATCTGTGCACATACTGCTTTGAAATAGTTAAAATGTAAATATCTAAAAGAATGGAAATGTCATTATATGACACTAAAATTATTTTAGTATTTATTAAATATAAACCATCGAAACCTATGGAAAACCTAACCTTTTAGTTGGCAAGAAAATGTGAACTAGGGTGTGAATGAGGAGGAATTTTTCCACACACTGGTAATGAGGTAATTTTGGAAAGTAGAAAATAAGAAAAGAGAATAAGATCAGTAATAATAATAATAATAAAATATGTATACTCTAGACAAAGAACACAATATATATACACATATGTGAGTATAGCTTATTTACATACACAGGCCTATTATAATATTCATAATATTGTACATTGCCACTCAAAGTCAATAGAAAAATGAACATTTAGTTAGAGACTCCAAAGAAAGTTTAAGCTCTATTTTGAGTTTGGTTAGTTTAAAACAATTATAGATTTTATTTAGCTAGTATGCCCCTTTACCGCAAATCTAGTTTAGTCTGTAATTCACTGTGTTAACATATGAAAGTTATTAGTATATCCTCAAGTTAAATGACCATGTGTCTGGTTTTTATTCATTTTGATTGAGCAAAAGGTTGTTTTATTATTTATTTAAAACAATGTAATTACTAAATCATCTATAATTGGTTCTCTTAGAGCAATGGTTTACAGTTTTTCACACACGACACACTATTGTTTGTTGTGAGTCCTAGTGAGACATTGAATGTACAAGTTGGCAACACTACGAGACACCCAGACATGCTCATGATCAGAGCAAGGCAACTTCTCTCAGTCAAACAGGAAATGAGTGTGTGTTAATCCTACAACAGGCTCGAGTTTCTTATTAATTACCTACTATTTGATTGGAAGCCATTAAATTCTCATCAAAATAAATATATTAAAGCTTTCAAAAAATTTTCTTAAATTTATTACAAATGCAACTACAGTGGAGCGTCGTTAATCCGGATCGATCGGGACCGGGACCCATCCGGATTACTGAATTGTCCGGATTTTCAAATGTGCTTTCAATAACTGTATACATACGTATACGTGTGGTTTTTCTTTTCTGTGAACCTTCTTCAGAATCTAGTTTTGAAGCAAAACGTTGCAAACTGTCTTTCTTTGCTTTAATGTCACTAATGGTTGAAGTTCCCACATCATATATTTTAGCATGAGATGCACCACTTTCCCTTTTAGACAGTCTTCATAGAATTTCTAACTTATCCTCTATAGATAAAAATGAATGTTTCCTTTTATTTGATAATGATGACATGATTAACAAAGTAAAAATATGTACTGTTTTAACTCGCACACTAAAACGTCACAAGGCAACTATATGACGAAGGTTTCACCACTGCTGTAAAGTTTGTAAATGATAGCACAGAAATGAGCCGAGCACGTGACCAAGGAGAGGTGACTGGCTGGGCTAAGTCGTTGAACTCTCAAGAACACCTTCCACTACCTCCCATACCTGCTCTCACCACCGATCCGGATTTGCGACGCTCTGGATTTTTGACGTCCGGATTTCCGACGCTCTACTGTACTTATATTTAATTTTATTCAGGCACACAGATATACTAATTATGCTAATCTGGTAATGAGGTTAGGTTGAATTTAGAGGAAGCGTACAAGCATTTGCATGGAGGGAGAGTGGAAAACTATTTAGAAAAATCACACTTAGTACACCCGACCAAGATGCAAACTCTGATCTCCTTGTCATTTTAATTCTCTATCAACAATATTATTATAACAGAGAACATTTTGAGGCACACATACTGAATTTAGAGACATCAAACGAAAACCTTAGGGTTAAAATGTCAGTGATTACTCATATAATCTGTAGAGGGAAGTGGGTGACCTGGCGGTCTAGGGGTAAGGTGTCAGACTTCTATGCTGGCGGCCGGGGTTCAATCCTCAGTCCCGGCACAGATTTATCTGATTACCAAACCCTTCCTTCACCTCTGACAAGACATCTTGGGAATGTGGGGAATGCCAGGCCTCCACCGTGGTTCGGATTCCACGTCAAACTGTAGGTCCTTCATTTCATCTCACAATCACCCTACCATTACACATTAGCGTAAGTGCGTATAACCCGAACGGGTAGTAAGACGCGGTGCTAATAATAATAATAACTATTGGATGGAGGTGTTAGAATTGTTATTGGCGATATAGCCCTAGGTTCATCAATGTCAGCGTTTATTGTTTCTATCTTGAAAGCTCTCCAGATATAAAACAATTCCTTGGCGGTTTCTGGCCCATTCCCATCCATACCATCCTCTACACTTCTGAAATTTGTAAGGTCGACATCAATCTTTGCTTCCAAAATATATATACAATCATAATTCTTGCTCACAAATTCCCTTTTTTTTCACGTTCACTGCAACAGGGAGAAACCCCAGTAGATCGAAAACCATTCACTATAACAGTCAGTGTGGCTTTAGCATTGAAAACTTCAGATAGAATTGGGGAAAATGTTTTTCTGGTTACATCATTTGGAAAATTATCAAATTTCCGCCTTTTTCCATCCACCCTTAAAGAGGTTTGAAAACACTCACATCTGCAGGCTAGAGTATGTGTGTAATGTTTGGGTGCAGTAAGATGAGTACAATGTTATCGCTACAAAATCCACTCACTCGCGGTGAAAGGTGAGAGCGATGACCGTCAACAAATAGAACTACCAATCTTTGAATATCCTGTGTATCAAGATAATTCACAAAACTCGCTATTTATCCACCCTTATTCAGATAAACCAATTGGCCAATCATTTAGTACACTCTCCGCAACTTCTAGTGGTGTTTGTATGGATAAATTAGCATTGGTGGCACTTTTTCTCCATTTGCTGAAAAACAACCCATTACAGTCAATTGCTCTTTTTCATTGTTAGCGACTGTACAGTATATATTCCATTCACGGTAGGAATTACTCTCTGAAAGGTCTTTTTTCTTACCAATATCCTACTATATAGTACATTTATGGTAGAGAAAAAGGCCTTTCACAAGTCAATTCCTACCGTGAATGGAATATAGGTCTCCTCTTTTGTGAGGGCCTAAGACTTTACCAGTCTTTGGGCACAGCATGAAGCCAGATTCATCCGCATTAAATATGCGCTCTGGATGATTTAAAATATCTCTTGTGCCATCTTCAGTCATTGTTTGGTCTACTTCTTTAAACCATTTCTGAATTCCTTCTTTACTTACTGAATACCGAGCAAGTGTGAGGCTTTCCGCGTGTTTCTCTGATACTTTTGGGTGTCTTTTTAAGAATGATTTTGGGAGACCTGGCGGTCTAGGGGTAAGGTGTCAGTTCAATCCTCGGTCCCGGCACAGATTTATCTGATTACCAAACCCTTCCTTCACCTCTGACAAGACATCTTGTGAATGTGGGGAACGCCAGGCCTCCACCGTGTTTCGGATTCCACGTTAAACTGTAGGTCCTTCATTTCATCTCACAATCACCCTACCATTACACATTAGTGTAAGTGCATATAAACCGAACGGGTAGTAAGACGCGGTGCTTATAATAATAATAATTTAAGAATGATGTGACCTATGTCCAGGCAAATTGCCTTTAAATGGATTTTTATGTTTGTTTTCATCAAGAGCCATTTCTACAGCATTTAATAACATTTGCCGAGTGATAGGAAATCCTTTACGTGCAAGGCCAAGGACCTAATTTTCTAGTATATCCTCTTCTACATTAGCCCCGTGGCTTCTTTGGTGCTGACTGACAGCTCACAGCTGACTTCTGACAGTCAACATTTAGGTATATACCTACATTTTGACCGTCACGAGTGACAGCTGCTAAACACATGTTTTTTGCAGATCATATGGTTCGGCGTAAGGATACATAATTTGGTCTGGTAACTTTTCAAAGCTGTCAGTCAGCACCAAAGAAGCCATGGGGCTACAGTACAGTAGTTAAAACAAGTTAAGGTCCCATCCTTATGACACACTAGCACAGTGCGTTGAAGTTTTCTTATTAATGTGGAGAGAGGTATATTTCATAGGTTATAGCTGCTTTTTTTTACTCATTCCATTTCTCACTGCAATGATTGCATTCTGCATAGCCTCTTCAGAATAATTAAATAAGGCCCTATTCTTTGTGTTGTTTTTTTTGCATGTTGTCTCTCTTCTCGATCCCAGAATTGTTTGTAAAATCTGAAAAAAATACTTTATCAATATTTAGGAGCCTGGCTTATGAGACTTTTTTGAATAAGAATATTGACATTTTAAGAGGCTAATAGTTAAAAATACCAAAATGTCTACCTTTCCTGTAGGCCCTAAACCTTAAAACTTACTACAACTGTTGTTTACAACCACTATTAAATTAAGACTTCTATAGTGACAGCTGAGTGGATTAAAAAAAAGTCACATAGTGTCCATTATTGAAACTAAGAGTTATATGGTGGAACCCGCCTCGGTGGCGTAGTTGGCTAACGCTCTAGTCGTGTTGAGCTCGACTGCTGAGGACGGGGAGATCGAGGTTCGAATCTCGGTCGGGTGAACTGGGGGGGGGGGGTTTCCTAAATGGTTTTCCACTCTCCCTCCACGCAAGTGCGGGTTCACTTCTTCTAATTCAACTTTCCCAATTCCTAATCCATTAGCGTAATTAGTATTTAAAGCGTATAACCCGAACGGGTAGTAAGACGCGGTGCTAAATAATAAATAAAATATATGGTGGACACTACATTAATTACTGTTTATATAGGTTAAAATGTCTACTATGTTACGTTTACCTTTATGAACTTAAAATAGCTAATTTGAGCACTTTTGACATGGATGATGAAAGATGATTAATTTTTGACCCTTATCTTCTTAGAGAAGAAAATCTACATGAGTTGAGACAAACAAGCAGCCATTAAATTTAACTTCTTAATACAAATGTGTGTGTCAACCAATGATAGATCAGCTTACAAAAAAATAACCTAGGAAAATTATTAAGAGTGAAAAATATTAAATGGGCTTGTTGGTTGACTTTAAAATGATTAAAATGTGAGTTGTGTCCACTACTAGTGTGTGCACCACTGGTATTGGGACCCTATATTAATTCTAATATAAATTATAAAACATAATAAATTGAATAATTTTATTTGTATGGAAGTAAATAGTTTTTTAATATTGCAAAAAAATAATTATAAATGTACAGGTTGTAACTTTTAATTGGCTTCTGAAACCCTTTTGGTAACAAAGGTAAACTTGTAATATATAAGGTCATATTGCGTCCACAAGTTATTTAAAACCTTCATAAAATTATATCCTAAGAAATATAATTATCTCTAATTAAAAGAGTAATTCTTTTAATTTAAATAGTTGACAGTGTTGAAGTGATTAATTTAAACTCGCAAGCTAGTACTTTATTTTGTCTGAAAACTTAGGATAATATTAATCTTAACCAACTAATAGAAATCTAGTTCAAGGCCAATTTAGAAAAGGATTTGACTCTAGCAGTATATTTTCAATACGTATACAGTGTTGCGTAGCTTAATGTTATATTAATTTATATTTCTTGTGATGAATAGTGTGTTTTATTCATAATTATGAGAGAGAATTACTGTGGTGTGTCTGCACGATTAATAAACAAAATATAGGTTTAAGGTTCTTGCTTTATTTAATCAAGAACGTCTAAAATTGTAAATCGTGTAGTTGGCAACATTGATACTTGGGTTGGATTGCAGCCAAAGTCGACAGTCGAGTTCAGCAAAATGGAGTAGTGTTTATCAGTTTTAACATTAAGTGTTTGGAATTATTTTATTGTCATTTATTTTAGATTTATGTGTATTTAGTGTTTCGTGCTGTATTTTATTCGTAACTTCACCAAAATGGCTTTAAATTCTGACATGGATCAACACAAAGGAAACTTGGTTGTAAGAATGGATGACGACTCAGACTCGCAGTTGCAAGCTTTATTCGATACCGTTCTCAAACCAGATTCTAAGAAATCGTTGCAAGTGCCTTTCAGGATGCGTAAGTTGCCAAATTCATTTTTCAATCCACCGTCTACGGGCTCTAAATCACCGTCAGTCTCTTCAATATCTCACAGTCGTGAAAATTCGGGAGATTCGGCCTTGGGTGCGTCAGGTGCGTCGACCACCACGACAACTAGCGGTATACAAGTGAACCACGCGCGAGCCCACAGCTCCCCAGCCTCCTTGCAACAAACGTATGCCTCGGCCCCACCACATCAGCAACAAAACCCAGGTCAGCACATGAAACAACGCAGCTATGACATCACACCAGTTGGGGACTTGGGACCCCTTCCTCCAGGTTGGGAACAGGCTAGGACTCCAGACGGCCAAGTGTATTACATAAATCACCTCCATCGAACCACAACTTGGGAGGACCCGAGAAAGACACTGTCGGCCCAGGTTGCCCAATACCAACGCCCGCCTTCGTCTCCACAGCCGTTAGGGAACAAGATAGAAGGAGTCCTAGGACCCTTGCCGGACGGATGGGAACAGGCGACCACTCCCGAGGGGGAGATTTATTTTGTTAACCATCAGACTCGCACCACCTCTTGGTTCGATCCTCGACTTCCTGTTCACTTGCAGAAGTCTCCGGGCGCAACTGGCAGCGTCTTGCCACCACACTCTGGGAATTGGATCCAGCAGTCGTCCCCTCAGGCCCTACAACAGAAACTACGCCTACAATCTCTACAAATGGAACGAGAGCGCCTGAAACTGCGCCAACAAGAGATTGCTCGCCAGCAAGAGCTGATGATGCGCGGAGGATCCACAGAGGGTCTCACAGGATCCAGCTCCGTGGGAATGGACCCATTCCTATCCAGACTGAACGACCATTCGAGGCAGGAGTCCGCAGATAGCGGGCTGGGCATGGGAAACAGCAGCAGTTATTCTCTGCCTCCCACTCCTGAAGACTTCCTCTCGCACATGGATGAAGACAACTCGGGAGACATGGGGGATATGCACGTTCCTGACATCAGTACACTCACCGATATCATCAACTCGACTGACGATCTTCTTCCGTCGCTTCAACAAGACGAAGATCTACCTGATGCATTTCTGGATGATGTCCAGTCCTTGATCGACCCCAACAGTAAAACGGGAAATCCACTGACGTGGCTGTAAAAATATTAAAAAAAAAAGCCAGGGCCTATTGTACCGACACATTTCCGTCCACTCTCGTCAAATGGAGAGAACAAATGCCTTAAGTTACAAAAGCAATTTAAAAAAAAAGTACTTTTTGTGCATTCTTGTTGAAAGAGTACTCAAATGCCTTAACCATTAGCAATAAACATTCTTTCATCCACTCTCACTTTAAGAGAGGCTACTATATCTTACTTGCCTTAGTACACAGTGTTTTTCATTGTGTTAAAGTTTAAAGATTATCCTACTTAATGTTACACCTCTATAACAAGATTTGACGCTTGACAGATGCTATTGGACAATCGAGAATATTTCAGATCTCTAGTTCCAACCCAATATCTCGGTTACTAAAATATTGCGAAGCAATATCTGGTTAGGAATTAATAATTAGGCCTACTTAATTGATACTACTTTACAACCCATTTGTGTTTTACATCTCTAACACTAATGTCATAGGAATGAGGATATAATTTAGAGGAAATGTACAAACATTTCCAGGGAAGAGAAGTTGAAAACCACCCTCAGTGGCTGGGATTCAAACCTAACCACCTCATCACTGGCATATCAGATCAGATGAGCTTTAAGCTTAGTCTGATATGTCCAGCAATAAATGTTTCCAAGTGTTTTAAATGGCAGCTATTCTTTCAAACTAGGTAGCTTTGAATTTACAGTTATTATCTTTACTGTCGATAAGTTAGGTCTACACATTGGGTTAATGTAAGTTAGCTATCCTAACTTAAGCTGGGATCACGCTCAACTTAATGTTCACTTTAGGTTAACGTAATGTAACTTAACGTTCACATAATTTACTAGATGTCCTGGGAGGTCCTTCATGCCAAATGAACGTTACATGAAGGGGATCACGTGATCTAGCCAGCCAATCATTATGCGGGTGACGTCTACAGGGCTATTTAGTAATGTTTTTGTTTTGTGACCAAGGTCTACTCTTTAGCTTGAACAGTTCTATTGATCAAACATTTAAACAAAATAAGTAAACCAAAATAGGAAAGCTAAATTTATCAAAAAAGTTTAACAATAAGTATTTATTATATTGTTCACAGATCATAAACACTTTACAAATAGTAGCCTACAAATCACAGATCAAAATACATACTTACTTCAGAATGCAAATGTTTAGCTCAAGCTGTTAAGTTATGGTAATCGTGATCACACATCTGTTTTCTTAAGTTAAGTGAACCTTAAGTGAACACTACGTTAAGTTGATCGTGAGCTCGGCATTATTGAAAACGCTTTAGGGGCTAGCCTTTCGGCAAAAACATTTACTTAATGGGTCGACAATTTTTGAAGCTTTTACACAACTACCTGGAGATATTATTTGTAATATTTTTAGCAAATCTTGTTTTATTTTTAGATATGTAATTAATATTAATGAATGGTTTCGATTAGAAAGCTTTCATTTAGATAAATAGACTAAGATATAGCCCATCATTTGATTTAATTATCTAGGATGCTAGTTTTAGCTATCAAGGTCTAGGTTACAGATTATTATTAAAGTTGTAATAGACATCAATTTAGGTTGAATTCTAAATGCTATGAACTAAATTTGTTAGTCGTGTTTAGTTTGGAAGTATAATGAACCACCTGCATCCTCACTATCAACAGTTTTAATCTCATAGTGTCTCCTCCCTTCAATGCCAATTAGTAACATTGTTTAGACATTATTGAGAAATAAGCATCAGGGAATTTTTAGGAAATACGATAGTTAAGGTTTAGGGCACAAACCCTTTTTCCTTACACACATTAAAGAAAAACAAAAAAGTTATCAAACCATTCTATTGATCACATAAGTCACAACAAAACACCCGCCCTTATCACATAAAGCCTGGTTTAGCCAGTCTCACCAACCCTACTTTTCCTGATATCTTTTGAGCAAGGCCCAATAGCATTTCCTGACATTTTATAAGTGTAAATTGTCAACCCATTCTAAAACTAACTAACCTTTAATTTGGTGAAAAAGCACTAAAATAATTTTTTTTGTGAATAGTGTATAACACTACAAAACTGTCACTAACCACATAACTTTATATTTAATTGTCTTAGACTTGGTACGTTAGGTTAATTTATAACATTTAAATACATAGTTTTAACGAATTATAAAATATCAAGGCCTAATGAAATGCGAAAGTTTATGACTGAGCATGTTCCAATTAACTACAGCATGGTAGGTGAGTGGAACTATTATTTTCTAATAGGTGTGTGCAAAGCCCACTTTTTCAATTCAAAACAAACTTGAATCGAATATCGGTATGTCTCAAAGTTTAACATGTTTTGTTGTTTTGTGCTTTAAAAAATATTGTAATGTAGTTCTTATAATATGACTTAGTGCACTAAAATGATTTGGAAACTGTTTTATTGCACAAATGTTTGTACCTAATATTACATTTTATTTTGATAAATCAAGTTACTATCACAACTTAAAATTCAATCACTTAAGATGTTTTCATTCAAAATATTAATTTTTAATGTATGTAAAAGCTCAAAATGGCAATAATTGAACATAGAGTATTTTACCTGTCATAAATTATTTTTATTGGCAAATTTTCAACACTGGAAATTTTCTAAGCTAAGTCAAAGCTGATATTTATTTTGAAGCCAAGTCGAAGTTTTGCACACCCCTATTTTCTAAGCTAGGACCAGACCAGACTTAATATTGGAATGTCAAGGGTTTTATTGTGTTTAATATGAGTAACAATAATAATAATGTTTGGTAGATTCTTTCCCCTTAATGTGTTTGTAAAATAAAGTGTTTGAATTCTGAACCCTAAACGGTATCTAATATTTCGACAGTTTTAGTGGTCAATGATTAGCTGTGTTAAGATCATAAAAACTTATTTGTTTTAATCTGTAGACAACTTGAAGCATTTCAATTCTAATTTTTTAAACATACTTGGGATCATAGGTAGAGCCTATTCTTAATTTATTAAAAATCCAATATAAAATAAACTTAGCCTACTTATAAATGTGATATGGAAAAAAAAAGTCGTTCACTTTTTTTCTGTGTTGGAATTTTTTTTTAACTATTTAAAAAAAATTATAACTAAACTTATTTAAATAGGATGAATGCAATTGAGACAGCCCAAATTTAGTTTATTGCAAGAACATTAACATCATAAATAAGTTATAATAGAGCAATAATAGCGAGGCTAGTTCTTTTCTCACACTCGCTATCAACGACAGCGTTTGGTGGTCGAATAGTGTCGTAGAGCAGTTTTGTTAATACGTCATTATTATAATCAAAACCTTAAACACATTGCCTTCACCTGAGATTCAAAGGTTTTAAAAGTTTTTATCTATAATTGCCATTATTTGTTTGGCTTTACTTACTAACTTTACCCCTCAAAAATTTTCTAGTTGAAAATTTACTGGAATTTTTTTTATCTCTCGGCCTATTATCTTAGAAATTGAGGAATAAAGACAAACATTTTTTATAAATGATAGCCTACTTTCATTGGATGGGGAAGAGATCCCAAACACCCCTTGGCTTGATTTTACCTTACTTTATAGCCTGTATAAAGACTTGTCCATTAGAGATCATAGTGGTGTGTCTTTAGTAACAAACTTTGTAAAATGTTTCACTTGCAGCAAAAATATATTTTAAACAAACCATACCTATGTTCCTTTTTTAGTATTTTTTTCATTTTTACTAACAGGAGAAGATCTTTTATATTACTAGGCCCCTACTTAGGGATCGGAATCTACTAATTTAACTGAATCTACCATTAACCATAACTTGTCTCAAATAAAAACCAAAAAACTTTCGCACTACAACAAGGTTTCTTTTTAGCCAATTATAATTTTGTTTGAATTCACACGGTTGCCAAATAACCAAACCGAAGCAAAGCAGAACTTGTGTTCACAAGATTTCAGCCCTATCTGCATTGTTAGCTCAGAGTGACTCAGTGTGTATGCATCTGCAAAGTGAGATACTAGCACATGGTTGTGTTTACTAATACTGTTAGGAGATTTCAAATATCTCATTAAATATATTTAGCATGTGTGTAATCCTTGTTCTCTTTGATTTGTTTAACTACACCACACAATACAGTAATTTGAAAGCATCCATTGTGACACTAATCTTAAGCTGTTTTCAAATGTAAAATATGATAATCAGTTGATTTAAATCTGTACAAAGCATTGTGAGGGCAATGTAAATTTCTGCTATCGTGTGAATTGCTACGACACTTAAGCCAATTCTTTTTTCGGTGAACTTGTGAATCGAGCTTTAGTATGTAGTCTGGTTATAAAATAAAGCTGCCACGAACATATTAATTATAACTTTCCCTTGTGCTTATTTATGCTAATCTTGTTATAGAGGTGCAAGTTTATTAAAAAAGAGACTGGCAATAATGCGTGCCTTAAAATTGTATCCAACCCATTAACGAAATAAAGGTGTGCGTTTATAAAGGAACAAATTCCTGGGGAACTTATTGTGTAGCCAGAGATTTCAAGAGATTCTACATCGGTAGTGATTAATATAGGCCTTACTTTGTGTACTGGTTTCTATGTGGTTTAAAAGATGTCGTCGCATAATCATATCAAATGCTGAAACTTTTAAAGATTTTGTAATCAACTTTGCTTGCAAGGGTGTCAAACCACTTGCTGGCTTTTTTGAAAATGTCATAACAAAATCACAGAAAACTGCAATTACAGTTGACTCTCGATCATCTAAGTTGACACATGGGAGGATTTAAACAGATATTCTAAAAACACAACAACAAAAAACTAATTCAATGCAATAGTAAATTTAATCTCTCATCTCTTCCTAAATTAACACTTAATAAACACGTTTATTTAGAAAGATAAGTTAATTATCTTTGCCAAATTACAGGGTCAAGAAGGAACGTCTTCTAGTTTAGTTGCCACATAGCCAAAATATTGAAATTAAAAACAAATCCATGATGGAACGCATAGAGATAATGTAATATGGATAACTCCCGTGCAAACAATTGAGAGGGAGCTTTGTTTTTGCATAATCTATTAAACTATCTATTCTATAATTTCTAGAGTAAAATAGCCTATATTTTTCTTGCTTTTTAATTTAGTTATGTTTGTTGAAATATCACCAAATTTTCAAGCCCAATTTTAGGCTAGGTAACATTTAAACTATGATTTTTAGGATTAAAAAAAATTGTTATTGCTTTTTTTTCCTCAAATTTATGATGAAAACCTCTTTTTAACTTTTTAGGCAGACATACTGATAAATGATTTTATTTGCATAGGAAAGTTACGGAAAGAGGTGTTGGATCAAAGCACCAGTTACCTCTTTGTCCATTGGCAGCAGTATAACGTATGAACTGTATTTATCTTTTCACTTTAAATTTATGTTGCGTTTGACAATCAATTTAAAAACAATTCATGTTCCGCTAAAGGTGTGGATAATTTATTATCCAGAATAGCCAGCAAACTTGAATATGTAATACGGAACACAACAATTAAGAATACTATTGAAAATATATTTTAAAAATAAATAGAATTGCATACTTATTAAATATTTCATATAGGAATAGATACTATTGGTAAGCTTAGGTTATATCTATATATATATATCATATAATTGTCATGATTATACTGTATTATAATGTTGATCACTCGCTAACCAATTTATAAAGTTTCACGGTTTAGTGTGACAAATTACTTGCTAGAGCCGTTTTCATTCTGCATGGTATGAGCTAGTAAGTGGTTTGTTTTATTACAAGGGTTGCTATTTGTTCAGCACTTGATATTAGCCGGGGGGAGGGGGTAGTTTTACCTCTAACATTATATGACTAACCTGTATATTGATGTTACATAGCTGCCAACGTGCCGACATTCACTATATCGTGGTGTATTTGATTGATTAAAAATTTTGTTAAAAAATAACTGCATATGGTAGTAAAATATGTTTAAAAGTGAAAATTTTATCGTTATATTCTAATCTGTTTAAGTTATGAAATATTCGTTTACAGTTAATGTGTTCTTTGTTTACAAAGATAATAGTTTGTCAAAAGTATGATTTTTACAAAGGATAAAAAAAAAGTACAAATAAAAGTAAAAACTATTAACACACATTTATAAATATTCAATGCCTCCATAGTATCTTCCTCAGTTATTAGTAGACTGAACAGGAAGTTGCTTTCAGTGGCACCAACTTAGCATTTGGGGAATGAAAACTTCTCTGGTTTGAACTAAATGGCTTCATTATCTTGAGGCGAACTCTTGTTTATGGAAGTTTTGAAATATTCAAGTTTTTGTGTTTTTACTTTCATTTGTTTTTAATTTTTCTAAAATTCTTTCATATCTTTATTACTTTACTTATTATAATTTAAGACGTTTTATTTAATATGTGGTGGATTTTTAAAAATACTTTTGATAGAAAGTGTGTAAATTAGGTGTTAATCATCTAAGTTGGCTTATATTTAATTTTATGCCACCAGTATTTGGAAATTTGGCAGCTTTACAAATCTTTTACTATTTTTAGTGACTTATTTATAATTTTTTTCCCCCCTTGAGGTGTTGGCAGCTATGATGTTGGTTTTTTTGGTATTGAACCACATAGAAAACTCATTATATTTGAATAGTTAATGTTGACGTTTAGGCAAGAAGTTTTTATCTGATAAAATGTTTTAAATGTTTTTTTAATTGTTTGTCATATTTGCATTTGTGCTCTAAGGTTGAACTCGTACAGTTTTTTAAATGTTTATATATAATGTTTTTTTAATATTGTTATGCTTGAACAGTTTTGATATAGCCTAGGTATAATTAAATTTAATATTAATATATATATATATATATAGACACATGGTATGTGAAACGGATGCTGTTCACACATAGATTGCTCGTTCTAAAACCATTGGTTACTTTTTAACTAAAGTAACCTGTTGGCTATTTGACACCTTACATTGGGCTATGTATCACCTTGCAGTATTTTTCATTACAGTATTACAATACTGTATCGTATTATTGCTAATATCCTACAGTTTTATTTCATGTAAAACTGTAGAGATTGAAAACTGTTCTCTATATGGCTCGTTACAATACAAAAGTGATTTATATAAATGTCAACAATTTAATAATATCGGGCTTACTGTTTGTATCGATTTGAAATGTGATTGCAGTTAATAACATATCCTTGCGGTTCCTAACGACCTTTTAATTTATTTACCCAACTTGCTAAATAAGTATCGATTACAAAAGTAAAATTTACCAACATATATACCTAAATATCACTGTAAGCAAGCCACCTTTCACAGCTGGCTGTAATTCCACTTACCACAACACTTTTTTATCACACTAGAAGTTTGCAGACTATTTTATTTGTTCTCATGTAGGTCTGGCACGTAAGAATTTAATAGGAAAAACGACAAAAAAATGAGTATCACTTTAATATTTATTCACAGTCAAGTCATGTGATCTGCTGTCAAATTTGATAGTATTCAAACATTATAGTATAGCGTTATTGATATTTACTGTAAAAAAAATATTGTATTTTTTAAACTGTCTTTTATACCGCATTCTTAATCTATACTGTATTGTTTGTAATTTATTTTCATGGTGGTTTTTTGAATGTGCACTTTTACTAGAAATTGTAAGAATGGAACTTGATATTTTACTGCACTCATACTTTTAATTGATTTCTAATAAATTAAATATTCATATTAAGTTTGGGTTGCTTTTTTTTTTTCCAAAGATTATAGTGTGACCCATAAAATATTTACAAGGGAAGGTATTGTCTTATGAACTGTTAATAAAATAATAATAATATTTAGCACCGCGTCTTACTACCCGTTCGGGTTATACGCTTTAAGTACTAATTACTCTAATGGATTAGGAATTGGGAAGGTTGTATTAGAGGAAGTGAACCCGCATTTGCGGGGAGAGAGTAATTTAGGAAAAACCACCCCCAGTTCACCCGGCCGAGATTCGAACCTCGATCTCCTCGTCCTCAGCAGTCGAGCTCAACACGACAAGCGCGTTAGCCAACTACGCCACCGAGGCGGGTTGTTAATAAAAGTCTCGATAATAACCCTAAAGTATTAGCACCTAGCACATAGTAATGTAGTTCAGTTTGATTGGTGTAGCTTCATGCATTATTCACCGGAAGGAAAAATAGTGGTTGTTGCATGATTTTTTTTAAAATTTAAAATAATATTTTTGACACAAATAATTAAAAGACATATTCAAAACTTACTTTAATTTTACACTTTATTCATAAAAATAATGTAGAACACTACACTTTTGAGACAATATTGGTTTTAGTAAATTTGTTTCAAAGTTATCCGCTAATTATGAAAACGTAATCCATCTGGTTTAACATTTGCCTCAGAAGTGAACAGGGTCCTTGATATCGTTTGTGTGGCTATATTTATCTTGAAAATAAGATTTGGATCCTCGATTCTTTAAGAACTATCAAGATTCGAGAATTAATATCTTTCAAATTTTGTTTTATATCTATAATACTTAAATAATTGGGTATATGTGACATACCTAATTAGAGGATGAACTAGTGCCTATAACCTGAACAGATAGTAAGGAACTAATTAAGGACAGACTTGGCAACCAGACCCCAGACCAGTAATTTATAATGAATGGATAATTAGAAATAATGTTAACATTTCTACTATTTTTATCTTATATTACATATTTCTATTTTATCTTAATAATTTTTTCCAAGATTCAGATTAAAATTCGAGACTAGGGATTCATAAGTAGGATGATTTATGTTCAAAACTTGGGATTGTTAAATAGTGTAGTTGAGTCAATTCTACTTGAAATGTATTTTATTCTATATAGGGAAATATCTGAAACTTTGCCTCTTATATAAATAAGTGTGATAGTTTTTCAAGACTTTGGTCTACCAGTCAAAGCTATCCATCCTACCAACCTACAAAGGCAAAACATAATAACTGATGTATAAAAGGTATATAAAAATGATGAAAATTTAAGTACCAGAAACTTGATTAGCACATTTGATAGCATGTATACAAATATGTTATGCCCTATAAAAATCTATGTTATATTAGGGGCACAGCTCGTGATGGTAAAGGGCAAGACATATCCTCCTCTTGTTCACTGTGGTATCATTGATGGAATGGATTTTAAGCAATATATGATGTTACCATGGACTGAAAAAACACATTTTTTTTTTCTTTTTGCGCTTGAAGAAAATTTGGTGACAGAATAATATAAAATAGTGTAATAATTGTGAATTTGCTATATTAACTGAAAGCTTTAAATAAACCATATTTACGTACTCGATATAGCATTAGGAACTTGAAAGTTCATTTCCACTCTTTCAAAAGTACACCACCTATCACTACCTTGAGCTAGTTCTATCCAGTCCACCTCATTACAACCTACCATACCTTGAGATAGTTCTATCTAGTTCACCTCATTACAACCTACCCTATCTTGAGCTAGTTCTATCCAATCCACCTCATACACCCTATCCCTATCTTGAGCTAGTTCTATCCAGTTCACCTCATTACACCCTATCCCTTTCTTGAACTAGTTCTATCCAGTTCACCTCATGACACCCGACCCTACCTTGAGATAGTTTTATTCAGTTCATCTCAACTCAATTTTATTGTTACCCTCCCATCTGCATCTAGATCTTCCCAATGGTCTCTTCTCATTGATTTCTCTAGTCGATACCTTTGACATTGTTTTAGATTCTTCCATTTCCTGCCTGCTGTGATATGCGAGATTTGACTACCATAAGTTGTACAGGGTATAACTTATTATGTAAACACCTCCATGTTGAGTATCTTTAACCCATTTTGGATCAAATATCTTCCTAAGCACCTTGTTTTCTAACACCCAAAATTTGTTTTTATCATGTAGGGAATGAGACTTCATTTTACACACATAGAGAACACCCGGTAAAATGATTATTTTGTATATTCTCAGTTTTACATTCCTTAAAAGCAGATGAGATGTCAACATATTATTGATAGAATAATAGCTGGCATTTCTTGACTCTCATTTTCCTAATTTCTACTCTATTATACCTTATTATTGATAATTAAAATTGTACCTAAATATTTGATTTCAGTAACCCTGTCAAATGGTATGTTGTCGGCAGTAATATTTAAATTAACATCCTCAATCTGTTTTTTTGTGTACTCATATACGTCTTTTTCAGCAATCACTTCTAAACCACTTTTCTCTAATAAAATGTTTGCATTTCTTGCGACAACCTCCTTACTGATGCCCAACAAAGCTAAATCATCTGCATATCATAATCGCTGCATTGTACCGTTTAGTGTCAAACCTACCCTACTCGCACTACCTTAATCACAGATTAAAAGGTGATGGGGAAAGGGCTTCTCCTTGTTTCAATCCATTAGGTATTTTGAAAGTATCTGATACGTGACATCCTTTATGGATTAAATAAGGCAGACTGAATTAAGTACGCTGATTTGAAGGTATGTCTTACTTCCGCTCTCATAAAACATTGTGTGATTCTTTTTTCTCACTGCATAAATGACCTAATCACACATATATGTTAGGGATGCAACAGGTTGCTTTTATATAAAGAGTAGCTGCATTTACATGAAGGAGGTGGAAAAATAACTCTTGTTAGACCCGACCAGTATTAAAACTCCAATCTTAGTCATTGATAGACCAGTCTATTGCGACAGTGACACTTTTATCGGTTCGACCACCAAAGCAGGTGGCTGCGTATAACTGCCTGTATTTCCCCATTACTAGTACTCAAAAGCTTGTCTCACCCTATAGATCAGCAATTCTTAACCGGGGGCCCAAGAAAGATTTTTTTTTTTGGGGGGGGGGGGGGNGGGGCTTTGAAAAAAGTAATTAAAAATGTTATTTGCTTATTACTGAAGTCAATCATCATAAATTTTACATTTTGGAATAAGGAATTTGATGATCGTAAGTACGGTAGACTCTTGATTTTCCGGAGTACCGGAGGGGAGAGGAAGCACGGATAATAGAAATCGCGTATGGTACAAATCTGTATTCCATAACCGTTCAAAATTTGCTGCCTTTTGTTTCTACTTATTTATGCGAAAAAAGGATTTTCCACAATGGTAAATATTAAAACAAAGCATCAAAATCGACCTCTAATCAACTTGTGTGTGCGAATAGCGTTAAATAATGCATTCGAAACAAGAATATACTAATTATTAGTGGAAAGTGTTCAACAGCAGAGGTCCCATTAAATACATTTAGGTAAGTTAATTTCTGTTTTTTTTATTTGTTATTATAATCAGTAAATAAAGTCACTATTTTAAAATAAATCATAATGATTAATCTGTTAGTAAAAACTAGGGAGCTATGAGTAATAAAAGGTTAAGAATCACTACTATAGATAACACAAACAAACTGTAACCATCATAATATAGTAATCTAGTGGCTCGTTTAAAAAACACTGGAATTGAGACGCGTAGAAACATTTTACCATATTTGAAATGAAACAATATATTTAAAAATAACTGTTATAACATTAAAAAACTGCCACTGATACCCATTTCACCGTTGGCTAAGTACGGATGTATAAAACTACACTTTGAGGAGATTCCTTGTTTAAACAACACCATGTGACTTAACTTCCTGGTTAATTGACCGTGAAATGGGCTCCCATTCTCGATATCCTCAGCCATCAATCGAAGCAAGATTCACAAACTCGCGGGCCGGCCTGCTTGTCTGAAACACCCCTGCAATCATATATACAAACACAATCTAGTTTGATTCTTGTTTCAAAACAAGAGTTTAGTGAACCCTTATCGTTTCAAAGAGTTTCAACACTCCCTTTGTTACTCAAATGTATTGTTGAGCAGGGTTAAAAGCAGGTGTAGTAATTGACAGCTTTTAACAAACACAAACTTCCCTCTTCAGTCAACAGCTAACAATCTTTTCATTGGGACTTAGCGACATTATTGCTGTATGTATTTTCTTGGTTCTTCAACCATACTAATGGATATATAATTAACCTAGAATTTTATGTGTACATACTTTTAAATAGCTTACCAAAACAATTACAACTATTTTAAACATTGCCATACTTTCTCATCACTTTATACACTTAATTGTGTGAGTTGTTTTTTTCAAATAAATTAGTAGAAATAATACTTAAAGAGTATTTATCTGGCCCACATATACATATTTAATGATATTAATTATATTGTATAAATTGGCAAGTATACACCCATATCGATAGGCATACAGTCTAAACGTCCAGTTTATCTGGTCTGGTTTGCCAGTGATGAGGTCCAAACTCTAATCCTGCCTAGGTGGCTATACCTAATTGGTTCCCCACTCTTCCTCCATACAAATGTTGGTACATATTCTCTCAATGCTATCATCAATATCCTCTAATCCAGTAGTGTGATTAAAATGGATATAGTCCAGATGGCTAGTAAGACGTGCTGCAAAAAATGAAAATATTGAATAAAACTAAGCAAACGGGTTTCTAAAGGCTTGACCCTCGACAAGTTTGAGTCCACTCACTCTTAGTGAGTGGTTTAATCTCATTTTGCACTGTCTTCCCCGCCTCCCGTTAGCTCCCATCCGCCACTTTCCCCCTCCCGCTACTCCATGGACATGAATTTGAGGATACGCCTCTTGTGTTCCAAGACCTAACAAAGCCAAATTGAATAATTCCTTTGACATGAATGGTCAGATTTCAAATATGTGTCACATAACAATGTCAAGCTTTATTAACAGTTCATATCGCATCAGAAAGCTGTTAATTAGAAATGGATACTATCATTAAATTAGATGACGCACATTCTTGAAATAGTTTCGAATTAAATTTTATTGCACAATATTGGAACCACTAAATTAAATCGGATCTCACATTGTTTGAACAAATGTAAATTAAATCAAATCTTGCATAGAAAAATAATAATTGAATTTCACATTGCTAGAACAGCTAGACATTAAATCAGATTTCAAAAATGTTGTAACAGCTGTAAATTAAATCTGATATTACAATTAATTATTGAAACAGTTGTAAACTAAATTTGATTGCAACCTGTCAGGACAGCTGTAAATTGTATCTGCTCTGTTAATACTATGTAGTGTTTTTATGTATATATTTATATATTTTTTTACATTTCAGTTAGTGATATCTTTTAAGATTTTTTAAAAATTATGTTTTTGTTGGTATTACTTATGTAAAGGAAACATACTAACTTGTTTTTGTTTTAAGGTGTTTATTATTTTGAAACTAGGGGAGGAGAAAATATATTTTACAATCACTAAAAGTAGATTAACACTACACTATACTATTCCATCCTTTTGGTCTAGCACTGACTTGCCAACTTTTTTAAAACAAATTTGTGTGGTGAGTACTAATTAATGTAGTTTTCACAAGGGACAGAATATGGATGGCAATTATTATTGTGTTAAAATGTGTGTCTGTTTGTTTACAACATTACTTGTACTTTTAAAATAAAACTGTTGGAAATAAATTGTATATAACTTATTTTACATATTAGGATAAATGAATTTCCTTATCTTGGTCTTATCATGTTTTTTTTAGTGTGTGGAATTTTGAAATTCTGAATGGTACATTTGAGTGTCGACTTAATGCTCCAGTGTTGCCAACACACACATATATGTATATATGTGTATGTATATATATGTGTGTGTGTGTGTGTGTATGTATATATATATATATATAGAGAAAGAGAGAGACTTGGTTTTCTTATGGATTTTTACCTTTCATATAGCTTGTAAGGTAGAGAGCTTACCTTAGGGTACTCCACTTGTTGTACCTCTTGCTCAGGCAGCCTTGTATCTTTCCTCCGCACTCGCACCGGCCGCTATAACCCCTCCCTACTGCCTGGACCGCTCGATCCATGTTATCTGAGCCGGCCGCTCTAACCCCTCTCTACTGCCTGGACCCTTCGCGGTCCATGTTTTCCGAGCCGTCCGTGACGCTCTTACCTCTGTAATCAACTCCCTTCTTCCTATTGGCTCGCTTGGCGGGCAATATCACTTTCGTTTTCCCGAGCCAATGGGAAGCTCCCTCTTCTCTGATTGGACAAGGCCAGGCAGCAACGGAGGGTATATAAGCCGATGAAATCTTGATTCAAGTTCAGTGGTGACCCACCCTGGGACACCGCCGTTTCACAAAGAGCCTAATAAATCGTCACTATTTTTGAAAAGAGCCTTTTT
>CABEEJ010000116.1:191654-238278 GCA_901482245.1 Timema douglasi
GGTCTACTGTTCACAGAACTACTAGTAAGACTGTAGTAACAATAACATGGAGGGAGGTCTACTGTTCACAGAACTACTAGTAAGACTGTAGTAACAATAACATGGAGGAAGTGAGGTTTACTGTTCACAGAACCACCAGTAAGACTGTAGTAACGATAAAAACATGGAACAACTAGGTCTGCTATTTACTTCCTCATATCTTAAATTTTAATAATGGCACACAAATAAACAAAAACTAAATGAAGTTACTGGAGAGTGGAGGAGGAAAGATAGTGAAAGTTACATACCCTGTAATCATCTCAAGACATTGTTAGGATAATACAATCTTAGATTATGATGGGCAGGACAAGTTCCACAATAGGAAGTCTATAATCATATCAGGCTATTTACTTTTAAACCTAATGGGACAAGACCATTGGAAAGACATAAATACAGATCTGAGGATTACATTAGAATGGACCTTAAAGAAATAGGGTGTAAACATTTGGACTGAATAGAATTATCTGTATAGAACTAGCTTAAGATAGAGATACGGTGTAATGAGATGGACTGAATATAAATAGCTCAATCTAGGGATAGGGTGTAATTAGTTGGACTGGATAAAACTATTTCAAGATAGGGATTCTGTGTAATGTGGTTGACTGGATATAAATATCTTAAGATAGGAACAGGGTGTAATTAGTTGGACTGGATAGACCTATTTCAAGATAGGGATAGGGCTTAATGAGGTGGACTGAATAGAACTATCTCAATATAGGGAAAGGGTGTAATGAGGTTGACTGGATAGAACTTGCTCGAGATATAGATAGGGTAATGAGGTGGATTGAATATAATTAGCTCAAGATACTGATCATGTGTAATGAGGTGGACTGGATAGAACTATCTCAATATAGGGAAAGGGTGTAATGAGGTTGACTGGATAGAACTTGCTCAAGATATAGATAGGGTATTGAGGTGGATTGAATATAACTAGCTCAAGATACTGATCATGTGTAATGAGGTGGACTGGATAGAACTATCTCAATATAGGGAAAGGGTGCAATGAGGTTGACCGATTAGAACTGGCTCAAGGTAGAGATAAGACATAATGAGGTTGACTGAATAGAACTAGCTCACGATATTGACAGATGGCATGCTTTTGTGTGTAAAGCAATTAAATTTAGAGTTTAAAATGCATTAGAGTAAGTCATAATAAATACTCTATGGAATCGTCATGTCTTTTATTGAGGGAAGTAGAGTGGGCAGAAAGAAAGACTGAATAGGAAATAAATGGCAAGACACAATCTTACTTACTTTATCAGCTAACTTATTATAGTTTGTGAGAACTTTCTCAAAAATCAGTTATAAGTAAACTACTCTCAAATATTTTTTTACACACATTATTATTAATCATAATAATATTTGAGCCATTTAAAAATTATATTTATATATTTCAAAAATTAGTCAATAAACTATACCTACACTTAAACGATTTCCCCCTCCAAAAACAATTGTGTTATTTCTAATGTCAAACACTTCCTGGATATACATGTTGAACAAAATGTTTAAGATTGGCCTACTGATGGCGGGTAGATTTGTTTTTGTATCCGAGTCAGGTCTACTGTGTTTTATTTTCTAAATGTTTTCCCACCCTCCATCCACACAAATGCGAGTAGGTTACCTCTAAACTGCTTCTTTGGTTATTCTCACTTCATTAGAGAAATTATAATTTATTTGTATAACCTGAACAGGTAGTAAGACGCAGTGATAAAAAAAAACTCCGCCTAGTATGACCTTGTAATTTAGATAAATAAAACATTTGAGTAAAATCCATCCAACTGTTTTAGCTGTATCCCCATGGACAGTAAGAATTGCTAGACCCACTTTTTTGGGGTTTGGGTTCACAAAAATTCAAGATTCGCCATATTCTCTATGTAATAAATTGTCATTAGTACAATGCTTTCTCTAAATTGTGGGGGTAGGGTTATGATTATCAGGGGAGAGTATATTCTATTTGAATTAGTGTTTATTTGACATAGAATCAGCCATTCCTGTCCAGTTTAAATGTCTATATCAATGAGTCAAATATTTTATTACAGATGTAAAAAGGTGTATGATGGTGTTTCTCATGCTGCTAAACTCTATCCTAATGCATACATCATCATGATTCTCATCGGAACATTAAAAGGTAAGTGTTTCTTTAAATAATAATTATATACTAAGTAGATTTTAATGGAAATATATCATTCCATTTTTCTACCTCCTTTTTTTCGCTTCCATTCTTCTCCTCGCACTTGCAGATTTCTGTTATCTACTCCTCCCATCTCTTTCTTGGCCTCCCCTGCGGTCTCTTTCCTATCTATTTCATTTCCAACATTTTATTTAGCATCCTGTCTTTTTCCATCCTCATTAAATGCCCGTACCATCTCAGCCTTGCTTCCTCTACTATCTCATGTACTCCCTGTACCTCCACTTTCCCGGATCACTTCATTCCTATTCTTGTTTCTCTTTGTGACAGCTAACACTTCATTCCAATGACCTCCACTTTCCCAGTCTCTCTTACATTCATCGTCCATGCTTCTGTTGCATATGTGACAAAGGGTACAAAGAACGCCTTGTACAACACTTCGTACAAATTATGAGTGAAGACCACTCCAAATATATTCTAAAGGAGTATAATTTTAGAGATGATTTTGCCTTTATATAATATAATTGGTTATTGTAGAAAAGCTTGAGTCACCCCTGCTTACAAAGTTCAATATTGTACCCATTTCAAATAAACTAGTTTACAAATAACCAAAATTTATTGAAGAGTTTGACTCTTATATCTATGAGAGACAGCATTCTTGAAAAGGGTGACTGATGTCCGAATGAAGAGTTTGGCGTTATTTGTGCCCTAGGTCGTCAACCCACTCTTACAACGACATTGGCTAGTCATATTCATATAAGAAGAAATTTTTTACAGTAACAAAAGTTACCTAAAACAATCTCCATATAGGTATCACAACACCAAGATGTTTGATCTGCAGCTGTCATATTTGTATTATATTAATCAGTGGTGGCCTCCTTCTCCAATAAATGTTTGAAAATTGGATGTCTCTAAAAGTCATCTGGAATGACTCTATTCCCAATTTTTGAAAATTATATTATTTTATAAGCCATTTTAAGTGATTATTAAAAAAAAAAGACATACATCTAGAATATATCTTGAGTAGTCCTCTCCTGGCCTTTTTTAGAAAAAAAAATGGATATTTTTAAAAACTATTTGGGGATCCCTCCCTACTTGGCAAATTTTTGAAAATGGAATGCCTTTAGAAGTTATTTGTGGTTTGATACAAGTCTTTCAACTTCATATTCAAGAATATTAGAAGGTGTGAAACATATCTAGACAGGGGCTTAATTTATTAAAGGAGGGGCATTGACCCCTCCTAAACTCAATTAGCCGGTTTCACTATCACACTTTTGGAGTGTTCCTTTCCCAAATTTTCAGAATTTTACTCTTTTGAAACCTATTTAGAGTTGTCCTTCCTTCTTTTTTTTAATCCTATAAGTTATTTGAAGTAGTCCTTTGTGAAATTTTTGAAATTTGGAGACCTTTAGAAGACATTTTAAATGGTCCTTACCAAGATTTGTTTTTAATTTAGATTTCCTAAAAGCTATTTTTGGGAAATTCGGATGCTTCTAGAAGATACTTAGATTTCTTCTTGCCTTAATCTTTATCAAAAATTAGACAATTGTAGGGCTCTTCCACCAATAAACTTTTGAAGATTAAATACTTTCAGAAATTATTTGGAGTGGTTTTTGTGTGAAAATTCTTCAAAATTACATGCAACTCAAAGTTATTTGGAGTTTTACTTAAATCCATCTTTCTACTTCATATTCGATAATATCAGCGGGCTAGAAATGTATTCCGAGGGGAGGAGGAATATATCCTAGGAAATGGCAAATTATTTTCACGGGGGCACTGCCTCCCAGTTTTGCCGCCACCATTATTAAGACTTATAAAATAATAAAATGTTATCTATGTTAACCGCAAAAAAGTTTGTATTTCCTAAAAAGCTTTTCCTACCAAATCAATAATAGACGAGATTATTTTGTTTGTTTACTGGAATTCATAGTGTTAATGTAGAAAACAAAAGTTGGCATTTGGAATATGCATACAACTTTAACCTACACACTAATCGACTAATTAACACTAGTCTACATGGCACACTAAATAAGAAAAACTTAAAGTGTTTAAATGTTACAGTATTTATAACATGCTCTTATCTCCAGGTAGGTCATTTATATTTTTGCAAACGCAAGATGTTAGGTGTTCATAAAGTACATTCACCACTCGAGTTTAGTCTGATGACAGCACACAAAGTTACTAGAAATAGTCCCTAATGTATCCCTATGCCAACATCTGTCATTTTAGATAACTGTAATGAAAACATATGGTAATATATGAATGTGAGCTACAGTAATTTAGGTCAATATAATTTATATTTATTCGAGGTCAGGCATAAAGCTTATTTATTGTTTTATTCCACTTAAAAAAATTATGTATTGACAGCACTTTCACAAAAGGTCTAACGGATATAGCTTCAAAATGGCGATCAATGAATTAAAACATTGTGATTGATCATGACACAAACAAGTTCTTTATAACAGTGCACCCACACAAGTGGTTAAAAATAATTTATTATATATTAAAAAAATTACAAGCATTTTCTCTTTTCCAAGTAAATACGATGCCTGTATTAAAAGGTATTAATGTATGTACTATATTACACGTTATATATAACATTCTAAAACGAAGAATAAGTACTAATTATGTTTAAAATAATGTGAGAAAACTTAAATTTACATTATTTTAAATGTAAAATATAAAATGTAATTAAGAAACTTATCATTTATAACAACACAGTGATCTTTTACAAGTGTTGCAACCCAAAACCTAAACACATGATTTTTCAACTGTCATTCATGTAAAAAAACTACCTATGGTGAATATACTGGACACCTTACGCTACCCCACTTATTTTTATAGCTGAACCTTTTCATATTTTTTTCCCCTTCGCTGTCTCATTTGCGACGTATTCTCGGAAGTACCATTCTAAAGATGCTTTGTTGTTTCCTAATCTCAAAAAACTTCTTTCTTCCACAGTTACTCTCACATTCATTAATACTTCCTTTTCCTTTGTCATATATATTTGGAAGAAGATAAAGGAAAGGTGAATGGAAAACATAAAAAAGGGACCGAACACAATATAGCTTCCACAACAACAAAAACACAGTTCACACTTTACAGTACTGCCACTGGACAAAGAGGTATTGGCTGCCTCTTTAAGAAAATCAATTGTTACCGCCCAATCCCCCTACCTAGGTTTCATTCTATCGGAACTCATCAGGGAGGAGTATGAAACGCGCAACGTAACTTCTCAAAAGAGGAAACCAAAAAAACACAAAAAGAAGGAAAAGTAAATCGATAAATGATGATATGACACTTGGATAGGAACATGTAAAAGGACTAACATTAAGGACAAACACAGGAAAAGGACATTGGATGTGAATATATAATATATCCTTTGTCAATATTTTGGCCTATTCTACTCACCCTTATTGCTTGACTAATGAACCGTATATAAACACTAGAATGATGGTGACAAGCTAGATACATTTTTTTTTTATTTTGTCAAATCTGGAAATTAGGCAACTTTTTTTTTGCTTTAGGGGAGGGGGTTTAACCCCCAAACCCCCCTCACCTTTTGGCTACAGCCTTGGGTAATTCTGTATTTTATTCACCAATTTCTTTTAAAAAAGCAGGAAAATGATAGTGATTACATATATGAACATGAATAAAATTGACATTTTATACAAGTGATAGCATTACCTGGTCCATTTGTAATTTTATTTGCGCACAGAGATTCCTGTCTAAAAAAAGCCCAAAGAATTTCACAAAAAAAAAACCATCAAAAAACATTGAAATATTTGTGACATTAAATTGCAATCTTTGCCTGTGTTTGAAGAAGAATTGAACTGAAGAATTAAGCATGCTGATTCAAACACACCTACAGTAGCCCTATGGCTTCTTTGGTGCTGACAGACAGCTTAAAGCTGACTTCTGACAGTCAACATTTAGGTATATACCTAAATTTTGACTGTCATAAGTGACACCTGATAAACACATGTTTTTGCAGATAATCTGGTTTGGCGTAGGGATACGTAATTTGGTCTGGTAACTTTTTAAAGCTGTCAATCAGCACCAAAGAAGCCATGGGGCTACTGTATTTCCCAATCATAATCATGTCATCCAGATCATATCCTCACAATAATCACTTGATAAAAGAAAACCATTCCTAGGTTTATCTTTGTATCTGGTAAAAAGAGAATTCTCTGAGGAAAACCCGGATAAAAACAGGCAATTTTAATATTAGTAAAAGGGTGAAAAGCCTAGTAATTCATGTTTTTGTTGCTTTCATCAGGAAATGGAGCAGGATTTACAAAACTGTTTGAGAGACTCATCCGGGGAGTTTGGACACCAACAGCAATGGAGTTCATGCAGCCCAGTTTGTGAGTAATATTTACATTCTCATTAACATTTTATTGTTATTTTAAGTAAAGTTTGATTTATAAATAACCTTAATTATATTTTTGGTACTGGAAATACTTGGAAAAAAAAATATTCATTTGGATTGGATATCGGAAAAATATTCAGCTTATTCACAATAAATTAAATGTTGGTTACGGCAGTTTGCATCATTTTATTCTTGTGAAAATTGATCGATAATATTTTAAAGTTAATATGAGGAAATGTTCCAAACTCTGTTAATACTATTTCTCTTTCACTTACACCTCAAGACCTTTGTCGGTTCCCTTGAACTAGTGTAAACGGGATATTAAAAATGTCTGTCTTCTCAGGATATCATTAAACTTAAAGAGGACAATGGCTGTACCTGACAAATATTTATTTTTGTATGTATGTATGTATGTGTGTGTTTGGAAGTTGTCAAGATTATTTTTTTTAACATTGAACTCCTCATTGAAGAGGAATACAAAATCACATTACCAATATACTTTTAGCATGGTGGCTACCTACAGACAGGGAAAACCTGGAAAAGTCAGGGAATTTTTGGATAACAGGGAAATATCAGGGAATTAAAAAATATGTCTAAAATATCCTATTAATTTCACAACTAAACACTAAAACAAAAGTTAATAATACCTAAATAAAATAACTTTTTAATTTTTAAAATAACTGATAAAACCATTTATGTTTAGTAGATACAATTTTTTTTTTAAATATCTGATCAATAATAAATAAAACAAAAGTTATCATCCACCATTAAAACTGGAAAAAAGTAGTGGGGGAAAATTGAAAAATGTTGTCTGGAAAACCTGGAAAAGTCAGGGAATTTTGTAAAATATGTTTTGTAGCCATCTTGTTTTAGAGAAGAGCTGAGAATTTAATCCCTGCTTAACTCCTTCACCTGAGTTATATACGTGTATCTGGTTGGTACCTTCACTTTCCTAAGGAGCAAAATGTAACATGAAAGGCATTGCATGATTACAGAAAAAATAAAAATATATTTCATGAACATTTAAAGTGACTTTTTGTTCTGACTGCTGAGTATATTTCATATACAGTTTCATGTATACTGGATTTAAAATAAAAACATACTAGCCTAGTAGATATACTGAAAATATACTGAAATTAAAAAAAAAGTGTCTATTAGACATCCTGTGAGAGCAAGTGTAGTTCCTCAAGGTACTCTATAATCAGTTTGCTAAATTTAAACAGTAAATTTATTCTAAAGAGAGTGAAACCAAATATAAGATAACTATTAGTTTCATTCAAAGATGGTACAAATGTCTCTGCAGCTACTAGAATGTTTAGATATTCATGGCCAAAATTGTATTCATTTTATGGATGGACCCTTTGAATCCAAGAATCACTTGTATCCTTAAAAATATTCAAAACTTCAGGATTAATAAAGGATTATGTTTGAGATTAAAAAATAAATCAATAAAATCTCAATATGGGGGAAGCCCAAAATAATAATAATAGGGAAAACCTAACAACCAGATTCTAGATCAGGGATCTCCAAACTATGACCTGCGGGCCACATTCGGCCTGCCACAAGATTATATCTGGTTCACCCCAAGATTTTGATCAAAAACAAATTAATTGTTTTTCTTCATTATTTCTTAACCACACAGTATATATGGCATGCCCAGTTTCTGTCGGCATGCACATGACACCAAGCAAGAGTGCTGTTGGAATTCCAAACTTTTATTTTCAGTCACAGGTGCCATTAAAGACCTCAAACCACGGTGTAAAATACAGCTGGTTTTACTCCCTATACCTACAACAGAACGGCTTGTGATGATTTTTAGGTAGTTCCAAGTCTCCCTAAAGAGGGCTGTAAAAGGAAAGTCACAAATGATGCTACATGATTATAAAAATACATAATTATATTGAATGGTTACTATAAATATATATTGACTCATTTCTCTTATAAAGACAGATCAACCTCATTCACTTTTATCAAACACTGACTGGCTTTGAAAAGTGGCATTTTTTGAAGATGTGACAAGCCAAATGAACCATTTGAATCTAAAGTTGCATGTCAAAGCATTCAGGGAAAAAATGTTGCTACTTGAAGAACTGATGAACCTTACTTTGGCTTGTGAAAATGTTTAAAATATATTATGTGGCCTTCATACCAAAAAGTTTATTAGAGACCCTGTTCTAGATCATTAATTTACAACTCAAAAAAATACTCCATGGCATCTCAGCCCAAAATCAATCCATAGTGCCAACTTTTGTGTATAGAGGGTCTCCTGTAGTCAGCACAATGCACCCTCCAACTGTTAATATCAGTTTTTTAATTCAAGTAGTTATTAAATTGTCCTCATGAGGCTGAGTTGATCCTGTTCCAGACCCACTGCTTTACAGAAAATATGAAAGCACCGGGGATTTAAATCGGGACCTCTGGACCTGTAACCAGAAACTTTGACCACTAGAACACAAAGGCAATCAGAATTTAAGAAAAAAATATACCAATGTCGACAAGCCAACATGTTTTTTAAAGATTTGTCTCCATAATTCTGCTTCAATTAAAAATGGAGTCAACCTATATCTAATTAATAATAATTTAAGTTCTTATTGATTCACAGAAACCACATTATTTGTTTCAGCCCAACAAAGGCGTGTATTGTTGCATCCATCATCTTTGTCCTGGACAAGAAAACCGACATCATCTCTGCTCCTCACGCTCTTGTGTACTTTGGTATTGTCATCTTCTTCGTTTACTTCAAGGTTAGTTTTAGTAGTAATTAAATATGATATTTTCTTTATCGCTTAAGTTATTTACTTAGTGTCATTTCACACGGCCAACTTCATTATGTGCCTTAGGTCTCCTGTGCGATATGTCTACTGGACATTTTGATTCTTGAGTACTTTCACACAAACAATTTCCACCGCGTTGTTTGACGATGTTTACTATGACTCGTCTCACAAAGCATAAATTCGATGTTTCGGCTCACTGTATTCAGTATTTATTTTTTTCTCACAGCGTCTTAGTGCCTATTCGAGTTATATGCATACATGGTAATGTACAAGGGATGAGGAAGGTAGTTATTAAAGAACATTTACCTTCATTTTTCTGGAGGGAGAGTGGGAAACAATTTAGGGAAAACCACCCGCTGTGTGTACCCCAATCGTCCTGCGGGTATCAGTTGCTTAGTTGTCTTCACACAATGGAGGTGAAGAGAGTAAAGACATATGCAGCGTACACATTAGACCTATTCCTTAGACCAGGGGTCACCAATTATTTTCGATGCAGGTCCATTAAAATTTTTTTTTCAGATTTCCACGGTCCGGAACTTCTACAGTGATCATTTAAAAAAAAACTAAGTCGGCATTGGTTACCGGTAATATCGGCAACAAAATATCGACTTTGACAATATCTGCAAAAGAGCTTATCGACCCAGACCTAATATAAATATAAAAAAACAATTAGTATTGTAATTGTTAATATTTAAATGTGTCTGTTACTATTCTTAGCTCTCCTCGGTGTTGCTGGGAATCCACGACCCCTTTGTGCCGTTTGAGAACCTGTTTTGTGCTCTGTTCCTGGGAGGCATCTGGGACTCCTTGGCCAAGCTGCTGGGCCGAGGTGGGAACAAGGATGAGAAGGTTGATGCTAAGAAGAAAGACTAAGATACAAACAATGCTAACGAAACTGATTGTAAGTCACCTCAAGATAAGGTTCTCGCTTCATTGCTATGGTGTGTTGTTTGTATTGTTACAAACTATTATCAGACATTTAACTCAAAAACTGGGATCAGGGTCACTAAATATGGCCTCATTTCTCCGTCATGGTCATGGTCTTTTTTCACAGAGTAGGTCATATTTTTTAGGTTATCAACAAAAACTGTTTCCAGCCTGTGATCAAGCTAGTTTCCGCTATCCTTTCATCACTCTCCCTCTCTTAATGCTTCCAATCTTCTCCTCTCACTTGCATATTTCTGTTATCTATTCTTCCCATCTCTTTCTTGGTCTCCTTTTAGGGTGTTTTCCTCATCTCCATCATTCATTTTTAGATGTAAAATATAAAATTCGCACTCTGGCAAGAAAAGGGACTTAAAAAAAGTGGTTCAGGAGCATTCCTATGACACTTCTCACTCACAGCATGTAAAAGTTCTAGTCCCAGTGATCAGACATTGAAACCAAAAAGCAATGGTATCTTAGCTTTTTAGCACGTGCACAGTTAAAATATTGTAAAGAAGTATGAATTACTAAGTTTTCATTCTATGGTATTAGCCTAGGTAATATAGTAAGTAGAGAAAATAGTTAATATTATCTGAAAAAAGAGCTTATTGGTTTTTATCAACTATAATAATTGATTGCTTATGATTTTAAAAGCATTTACATTTTTGCTTGATCATGCAATAAATATATTTCTTAAATCATAATTAGCTTGGCACATTAACACCTCAGCTCAGTTGGATACGTGTCTGTACTGATCTAAGGGTACTGGGTTCGATTCCTGGCATAGATGAAAATTTATCATTGATGGAAATATGGGTTTACCCTATCACATCGATAAATTGACAGCCGTGGCTGGATGTTGTACCTATCCTCGTATGAAGTTAGATTATAAGTAAGCGTCTGCGAGCTTGGGTTTATTCATTCGAGTCAAACTCGAGTTGAGTATTTCTAAAAACTCCCGAGTTCAAGTCGAGTTTGAATATATTCATAAAATGTTTTAAAATGTTAAGAGTATATAGGCTAGAAAGCGTTTTTCATGAAGAGAATTGTTGCTTTGAAAATGGAGGTTTTGAGACCCCCACCCCATCATATTGCCCTTGTCAACTGGTCACCTAGAAATTTTTATAATTTCAGAATGCCTAGTGCGTAGGTAAATTCATTCTCATCCCCCCTAATCTTCCCCCTCAAATATATTTTTTACGACACCCCTAAGTGCCACAATTAATACCTAAAACATTTATTACTTGAACAACTTATAAACTTTTTTTTAATATAAAATTTGATGAGTAGTAAATTTAAAAATTGTTTTCTTAGTAAAACTGTAAAAGGATTAATCAAGTCAGTAAGAATTGGAAAATATTTTTTGTAAACCCTGGAAAAGTCAGGTAACTTTATAAAATAAGTTTTGTAATCACCCTAATTCTACTGTAACAATATTTACTTTGTTTTGGCCAATAACGTTTTTGTTATAAAAACTACAAGACTTGTGTTCCCATCCCTAAACATTTGATTTATTATTGATACTGTTATTTTTATATTTTCAGCAGAAGATGGAACTCGAGAAACGTGTTAAAGGGAACCAAAACACTTAACTAGTCATTTTTTTTTAAATAAGTTTTATGAAGGGAAATTATCAACATTGCTTCATATGGAACAAAGTGCAAAGTAGTTTAAAGTCTTCACTTAAAGAAAGTTGACCAAAGAAAATTTTTAACTTTTTTAAATTTAAAATTTGCTAAATATTTTGAGCAGCCAAGGTTTATACAAATAAGACATTTTTGTATATTCTCTTTTATCGTGTTTACAGTATTTATAATCTATCATAATAATGTCATACATTTATATTTATTTGTATCATTCAAAACAAATTTGTTATAAGAACAATGGTATTCGGGTGGTCAGACGAAATATATTAAATTTATTGTAAATGATTGTAATTGTAACACATTGACTTTAAAACTAAACTGGTTTATTTCTTATCATCTTCATCAGCTAAATTCCAGTGGGTGCTAATTTAGCTTTGAAATGATTTGATCAGACCATTTTGTTTTTGCAATGTGCCAATAATGTTATGTCAGTTGACACATTAACTATGTTGCTACTTACCAGTAAGCTTCAACTGTTACAGAGTGCCTTCACTTAGGGCAGTGATTAATTGTTGTTGTTGTTATAGTGATAATTTTTATGTATGACATTCTATTGTGTACAAAACCTTATTAATTCTTAATAAAGTTAACTCAACCAAATAAATTTAACAAAATTGACATATTTTCTTAGTAAAACTCCTTTTGACTGCATATGCCATTATAGATCACTGTTAAATTTCATTTAAAAAAAAGTTGTAATATATTTATATTATATTTATGCATGGAAAGGGTTTTGACACCTGGAAATTTTACTGAAATAGGTTTATCTTTTATATATACCTTTTTACTTTCTCACTATTTTACAAGTAGAGAAAGTATTGTAATTGTCAAAAAGATCTAACTCGAGATTTTGATGAATTTTGATGTTTCATGACCCCTCGAAGTAGAAAAAGTGGTTTTTGAATTTCCGTCTGCCTGTACTTCGGAGTGGAACTTAAAAACTATTTGATCAATCGAGCTAAAATTTGGTATCTAGGGTTTTCATCGGTTTGCTCCAAAGGTTTTTTGAAATTGGATATATTAAGGGCAGTTTACTGAAGGGTGAAAAGAGAAAAAATTGAGTGTATCAAAATTGGCTCTAACAATTTTGATTAAATTTAATTTATAAGTGTTTATCAATATTACAAACAAAATGGATACTCTCTATTTTTCATCATAATGCCGGTCTGATGTGTAAATTTTAATTTTCTATCATATCTCTGTAACTATTTGAGATATGCAATTACTTATCATTGCAAATATGTAGGTATATTTATGATAAAAATCTTTTATTTCAAACATTTTTTTATAAAACCAATATTTTTCAAGCTACACGCAAATATGTATATTTTTTTAACTTTTCGAACACTAAAGGTAAAGTATCACAACCGTAAAAAAAATCTAACCCAAGATTTTCATGGTTGTCAATGTTTCATGATACCCTGAACATTATAAAGTGTTTTTTTCAATGTCGTCCGTCTGTGTATTTGTCTAACCCTAAAATTAGTAGTAGTTTAATAAAGGGTGAAAAGAGAAATGTTTGATTTTCTTAAAATCAGCTTTAACGATTTTGATCAAAATTTGTATCTTTGTGTTGATTAAGATTATAAATAAAAAGGATTTTTTCATTTTTCCATGAAAATGACTTTTAGGGTACTTTACAGAAGTGGAAATTTCCATATTCCCACAACTATTTGAGATACTATATAACTTATCGTTGTAAAATTTTAGTACTATTAAAAATTTAAAAATTTAATTTGAAATATATTTTTATAAAACGAACAGTTTCTGATATATTGGCAAACATATTAATATAATTTTGTGAGCTTTAGATGCAAAGAGATACCACTTAAGTTTTAATGCAATAATTACCTAATGCCATAGAGTAAATAAATATTAGTAAATCTCTCAAAAAGTTAATGTTCTTTTCCCCTTAACCTCTTAGGGGAAGTGTTTTTACATCAATGATCTATCTCTATCATTATTATCTCAATAGTCAATATTTACCTTTTTTATTGGTCTAAATTTATAAATGAGGAGTTCAATAGCAATTAAATAAACATAAGATGTGCTCCTAGTAAAATGTCAAAAAAATTTACCGGAAGTCGAAATTTTAATACAAAGTATTGACCCTTATAGACCCAATATTGCTATTTTTTATTGGTCAAAAATATACAAATGAGGACATTAATTCTTTAAAAATAGAATTATCGAATTTAAAACTGGGAGTCAAAAAATATTTTACTAAAGTATAGTGAAATTTATGGGTTTGCTAGTGTATATTATTTAGTTTCACATATATTATGAGTTTTGAGTAAGTATCTCAATTCTCAAAAAAGAGAGCGATAAAGTCCGTGCAGAGTTCTGTACCATTTATTTTTTTATGTACCTTTAATCTGTCGCACACAATTCTTAGATTAGTTCAGCTTTATTTACAAAAATATGACTACTCTTAATGACAAAGTAAAAATGCAGCAATATTTTTTTTAATGCTGCTGTTTAGGTTATGTATCTGGCAAAAACTCTAATTAATAAGGATGAGGAAGGAAGCATTTTTAGAGGTGATCTATCAGCATTTGTGTGGAAGAAGAGAGGGATGAAAAACATTCTCGGTAGGCTCAGCCGGGCTTTGAACCCTGATATCGGCTTCGTCACGAGACCGTTCAGCAACTGAAGAGAGTTGCAATAAATTAAGGCCTGTTTAGTGGATATATATTTATCATGTAATGCTCCTTGTATGTATGTACTGCTTAGCTGTCTTCTATAGTGGCGCAGTAACTGGGGTGGGTTTGGGGTACCGGAACTTCATCCCTACTGCCCTCAGACGCTAGAATAAATGTCGTTTAAAATTAATTTCGGCATGCAATGCTGATTAGTTTATTGTATTTATTTGATAAGTTTGTTCTTTATTGTGAGAAACGAAAATAATATTTACATACATAAGGCAATTGACATAAGGTAACATGTCAATCTCAATTTGGATGTAAAATCAAAACAAAAACTGTCTTTACTGCACACTCTAAGGATAGCACTAACTTATCTGAAGTTTAAAATTTCTTGGTTGAGTTGAAAGATATACTTCCCAGTAGTTACGGGTCTAAGGTATTTTCATTCAACCTTTTTTGTTTGTGTACACCTAAAATATTATAATTTCTCTTCAACTTTGTACCTCCAAAGTTATTGGTGCATAATAAAAGTTATACATATTCTATAATCAGTATCTAAAATAAAATTACAAAATTACAATTCAAATTATTGAAAGTTTTAAGTAGCCTACCCCCCCATGATGTTTTTGTACACCACAGGTTGAATAACATTGGTTTAAGGCATCGGACTCAACATAATTGTTTTTAAAAACATGCCCGAAATAGATACGCTGAGGATTAATGAAAAGTGTCACATTTATATTTTTCTTGGTTTTGGAATGACACACCACTAGTCACATAGCTTAAAACATCAATATCTCAATATGTCAACTTCGCTTGTATTGAACCATGATGAACACAGATATTTGGTTTGGTTTACAATGTCCGAAGTTCACTATAACTTAAATGTGTTCCCTCATTATCTAAAGATAGAGGTGTGGTGTCAAACAAAACAAAATATCACAATTAGAATCAATTAAGTGGAAATATGTTTATTAATATTTAAATAATTGGTTATGATCCGACACTTTAGCTCAATCAATAGCATGTCTGTCTACTGAGCTAAGGGTCCCGGGTTCGATCCCTGGCATGGCTGAAAATATGTTTCATTGGTTAAATGTGGATTTACACTTTCACATTGATAAATTAACAGCCAGAGACTGGATGTTGTGCCTTTCCTAGTTTTAAGTTAGATTATAAGAAATACGAAGCTACGTCAGGCCTAGCAAGCCAGTAGTGGAGAATATATGGCTTGAATTAAAAAATGACCCGGGCCATAGGCTGGAAACAGTAATGAATGTAAAGTAAAAAAAAGTTGGTTATGTGTTGTATACTGTTTTGGTGAATATTTATTCTAGATCTTGCTCAAGAGTTTGTTCTTATTTTACACTCAATTCCACATTGTACAACATTCAATAAACTATAAAACAGTCCTAACACCCTATGACAGCTCTTTCACATTCGAGACACTTACTTTATTCTCGTCTTAAGTTATGTTCACCCTCTTTTTGTTTCAGTGCTAGAACCACCGTTCATATTTTCATTGGTTAGTGCTTCATTCGATGAATTTCCTACAACTTCATAGTTCATATCGATAAAAAATTTTATTTCAAATTAATGGTACTTAATTTGTATGCTTGGGTAGCATTAAGATTTTCGAAAAACATTATAAAAAGTAGTAAGGAAATGTAAGAAATTTATTAATACCAAAATTAACCTCAAAAATACTATTGATAATTTGTGGTTCAACCACCAGTGTATTGCCAATGAAATATAATATTTGCAAAAAAACCAACAGTTTCTTAATATTCAAGCTTATCAATTACATCTTGAGCTCAGCAATTCAATCCATCCTATTATTTGGCATAACGTATCACTTCATATACAGGATAAAATCAATAATTTATTAATCCGGAAGAAACACACCCTTAAGAACAACTCCAAGACAAATCCCTTTTAGCCGATAAGTGACCTTCATTTAAGACGATTGTTGGTGATGTTGAATATTTCATTATTCGCTAGTTTCACTTGGTTATTTCCACCCCTATTCCCCCTCACTCAACTCTGCGTGCTTGCAGATTTCTCGGAATTTGCCACCCCTCTACACTCTTCCAACTCCAAGTAAATCCTCTTACACCTGTTGTGTACTTCGCCTCAAACTGTGTGCGTTGAGTTCCAATCTTTATCACATCTCGGTGAACCTCGCTGGATAAATTTTATTTGAAAATTAACTCATAAAAAACTCTGTGGAAAGTGATTTTAGTGCACGACTCTTCATAGTTAATAGGTTAATAATGTTCTCTGTGTGTGTTTTTATTTAATATAATATGTACTTATAAAACGTGAGTGTTTAGGGGAGCTCCTCTTGCAAATTAATCTTATTAAGAAGACCGTCCTCGTATCAAGACCATCGCTCCCAGGTATTACCGGATCTCCAGTCAAAGACACCCCTCGAAGGTAAGTTCCACATAGTACATCTTTTTTCTAAACCAACGTTCAACTCCCGTCTCTGTTTTAGTGTACCTAAAACTGGTCCTCTGGAATTAGATTAAATTTTTTTTGTTAGTCTTAACTACATTAAACAGATAGATCGCTCATACAGGTGAATTAAGGTGATACTCTGTCATGTTGGTATGCAGATACAGCAATCACACACACGATGAAACCATGAAATTAATTTAACTGGCAGAAAAAGATATGTATTTTTTTCGTCATTCAAAATATGCCACCCATAGAAAAGACAGTGATACCACCGTAAGCATGTGCCTACTAGGCCTACGTGTAAATCCGCCCCTGGGTGTTGTCAATAAACTAAATAAAACACATATTCACTCACTCGATTTCATTATGTTAGAGATTACGACAAGAAAATAGTTAGAATAAAATAATATCGGTCAATGGAACATATTGTTGTTACCAAACCTGTAGTGGCTCAGCACTTTTGAATATCTAAAGATAAACAAATATTGTTCAAAATTTTAATCTCTATGTCATACTGGTTAGAAACGGTTGCTAGGAATTATAAGTTTGAGTTGTTTATTAACAAATGCCATATTGATTTTGTATGTAAGTGAAACGTAAAACTATTTTGTAAGCATTTATTTTATTTTATTTGAAGGAACTTCAATAGTTATTTGCTAGGAAGTCTTGTGTTGGTGAAACTGTTGTTTAAGATATTTTATAGAGTTCCAGTATGTTTAAAGACAAACCTTCTCAGAAAAAAAAGGTAACACAACCATATTTATCATTGGGCTCTTGAGACTTCCAACAACCAGTGAAACCAGTGTATAACATCAGTCATCATGCCAGGTTTGATGAGAACTAGCCTATTCCCAATTTCAAAGGTTAAGTCAAAAGACGAGACACTGTAGAGTGTCTTTAGGTAATTAATAAGACTGAACTTCACCAATTGAAGAATTCAAATTGGAATCTGCCAGAACCCATACGACCGAAGCAATCCAACACTGGTATAATGGTCACGAATGACTGAAATTGCAAACTGGGGGCAGTTTGAATATTGATTTCAAAGATCCTTCATAGGAACTGAGGGAGTTCCTGAATTGAAAAATAAATAATAAGAATCGAGTCTTTTTGCTATTGATCTATGGTCTCGAGATTTATGTGTTATTGTGATGAACAAGACACATGAAGACATGGAAGACATCCTGCATAATATCTGGGAATTTAAAGATGTTACCTGTCAACTTTCAAAATAATTTAAAATCACCTATAAACAAACTAGAACCCTCTTAATAGAGAAGAGTCCACTTAGAAAAGGGCACCAATTCAAGAAGAAATTGTACATTTACCAACACAGGCATTTTTTTTAAATCGCGAGGAACATAAAAACCCTAATGAAGCGTGAAAATCTACAGGCCCAACACCATCAGCAACACTAGAGCATCAATCTTGCTCTTGATTGGCTGCAGCTCTCCACTTTTGCGTATCCAGGACCATTCCCCCCTCCCCACCTTCTTCATACCTTCTGAACCCAACATCTTCCGCCATCTGTTTCATGTACTTCAATCTTGGTCTTGGTCTTGAATTTCTCACTTTCACATCCCCTATTATCTTGGTCATGTCTCACATGAAAGCGCGTAAAATTGTTGTGAAGTGGACGCGGCCCATGACATTTTTTATCAATGGATTTTGTTTACCGCTTACATCGTCTATCGGTCCACAGTCTCCGACTTGCTCTGTTGTAACATTCCTCTTCTGTTAAGTTTCTTCAAGGCATTACATTGTTGACATAATCTTGCCAAAATATTCTTGGTCATCCTTTCTTCATTTTTTTTTGTGTGTGGTGTTCATTCCAGTATTTTTATAGATCACCTAATTTTTGTGTCTGAATCATGTCAGATGTCTCTTCTCCACTTGGTCTGAAATAGTATTCTCTAGACCCATTATTTCTCGAATGTCTTTGTTTTTATTTCTTTTTAATGTTTATCTTCTGCATCTGATTCCTAAGCAATCTATTTCTGTAGCCGATTTTTTTCTTTTTCAATTCAACCAACTCACATCCACCAATATTTTGCTCTGCAACATATTATTACACTACCAACGATGCTCCTATATAAACATATTTTTACTTAATTCCTATTTCTTTAAGCAAGAGTATTTCGTTGAGTACCCCTACAACTTTCTTGTCATTAATTCTTTCCTTGATTTTATCATAGTTGTTTCCTTGTTTATTTGTTAGTACCTATTGCTCTTAGATCAAAGACAAGGGGACACCAGCCACCCAGCTTCACGGGAGTTTCTCTGCGCCCCTTGAGCAGGTTGGGTCTTTGGGCACTGGGGATCGTTAGTTGCAGTTCTCAATTATAACAGTATTTCCTACTGGCTTAGTGAAACAACTCACCTCCAAACTGTTTGTTGTAAAGGTGTAATGTTTCTTTCTTCCTAACTCTTCCCTCAAACCTTTAAATAAGTCCACATCCCTGTTTCTACACACTATTTATACGCCTGCCCGGCTGGCGCCAGTGCAGAAACAACCCGGACTTAGCCTCGGGCCTCTGGGTACCCGAACTCTCCACTAACGGGTATAATTGATAATAAAATTTTACAACTCTATTGGTCCACACCACAACAATAATTCTAAGTTATTTATTCTCACTATCAATATCTTCCACAGCAGTACACACTCCAATAAAATAGTCTTATTTATGCACAATAGCCAGGTATTGATAACAACACAAAATATACTTTTCTTCTATCAAAAAAAACAAACAATAATATCAACAATGTTTCTATGTGTTACCAAAACATAGAAATTTAATATTCACAGAGGTTTTAATACTGCCCAGAAATGTACTTGTTCTTTGTTAGTTTGTTAGACCACACCCAAGCGCAGGCATCACTGGTCCTTTCAAAGGCTACCAGATGGAGGGCCGTACACAATAGTTTGGGTGCCAACAATCCTCCTCACCCCCTTTCAATGAACAAATCTTTTCAGACAAGTAACTAGTCAACAACATTTGAAGATTGTTTAGAACCAGACCATGTTCAAACATTCACTTGAACAAATAAAGGACCATTGTATCCTACTTTTCCTTTGTAATTTGCAGTTTGAGTAGGGTAGACTTATGTAGGGGATTGGTTTATGGGAACTAGGGTAGGACCATTACCTGAACCTCTCTTTGTCAAAGTAGGTTGTTTGATACTAGAAGGCAATTTTTGTCTGCTCTTGAATAAAACCATCTTTAAAGTGAACTTTAGAGAGAGAGAGAAAGCAGGATTGATATCAATGTTGTTATTTAGGACTGTACCTAGTAATACCCGTGTTGAAAGTCTCAAGCTCTCCCAATTTAACCTGCAGGCTGTGGGTCTGGTGTATACTACCTTGTCTGTGTCCTTGGTAGGCCTACTCGTATTTGTTTTGTTTTCACACCCTTTATGGTTACAGTCAAGGCCGTAGCCAGCCAATAATTTCAAGGGGGGTTTGGTGAGCACATCCCCCAATTGCTGGAAGATAAAAAACATTATAAATGACAAACGGTTCTAGAAGCTCTCTGAATTGTTTTTTTTTATGATAAAATAACCCCCTAGCTGCCGAAGGGTAGGAAATTTTCTAAATATTAAACACTTTTTGAAGCTCTGTGAGGTTTTTTATGGTAAAATAACCCCCAAAATGCCGAACGTTATGAAAATTTCTAAATATTTAACACCTCTAGAAGCTCATTGAAGTGCTTTTTATAATAACACAGCTGCCTAATTTGTATTTGTATTTCAATTTTTATATCGTTTGAACCATAAATAAAGCTATATATATTTTGTTCATAAAATTTCGCGGGGGGTTTTAACCCCCAAACCCCCCTCCCCCCCCTGGCTACGGCCTTGGTTACAGTGTCTAATGGTAGGTTGTTGGTTGAATTCGAACTCACAGCAAGATATTGGCATTTTAAAACTAAAGACTTAGTTTTAATCTATCAACCCTCCTTACGTAAGATTATTTTAGAATGTTTTCTAAAATGTTATATTGGCATTTGCTCCCATTCTTCGCAGTTTTTTCTTGTCATATATCTCAAGTCATATTCGTCTTCAGCAAATACGATCTGGTCATCTGCAAAGTATAAATATATTCCACTCTAAGTCCCATGGTCCTACATTTCTATGTCAATCCTACTGGGGCTATGTATAAACATATTTTAAATAGGGTTGGCTCTGTCTGATATCTTTTGTGGAAATAAACTTCTCGGAAAGGGTTTTGCCCAATTTGTTTTTGGTAGTCATTTATTTGTGATATAATGTTGTCGTTTGGATTAGTTGAGATCTTATTCTTAGGTTTCCCATTTCTTTCCAAAGTTATGTTAATGGTACACTGTCATATGTCTTTTCCAAATAAATATGAGCCATATTATGGGTTTCTCTGTATTCGTTTATCGAGTGCAATTTTTAAGGTTATGATCTTGATTATGGACCAGTCTACTCAGGGGTGGTTTGAGATAAGTTTTGCACCCGAGCGGGATTGCTTTTTCGCGCCCCCTTGTATTTCCGGGATATTATAGGAAAATATTAAAATTATACCCAAAACTAATGTAGCCTTGGCATGGTAGAAAAATTACCCCCTCCCCTCTCCCCAAACATAAAATAATCTCCAAATCTAACAAAACCAGACCTAGCATAGGCTAGGCACAGTTTACATCTTTTTAAGAATTTCTACAATATCTTATATATTTGCATATTAAAAAATTAAATTTTATTACATATTACATGCTATATTTAAATTTATAGTACAATTATTACTATAGGCCTACATCAAAACTACACTTTCTCTTTTTTTCAAAGTCTTTAATGATCGATTATGTGCCAATCTCTTGAAGGACATCATATTCAATTGACATTATTGTCAGTCCTACTAGATGTTCCTGTGCATGGTGGATCTCAAGTAGTTCTTAATTGTTTTACATCCATTACTGTTTCCAGTCTGTGTTCTGAGTCGGTTTTTTATCCAAGCCATATATTCCCCACGACTGGCTTGCTAGGCCCGTCATACTTTTATATGCCTTATGATCTAACTTAAGACTAGGACACGCACAACATCCAGTCCCCAGCTGTTAATTCATCACTGTCAAAGGGTATATCCGCACTTCAACAATGATAATATTTTAGTCATGCCGAGACTCGAACCCGATACCCTTAACCCAGTAGGCTACAGACTGAGCTAAGATGTCAGATAGTTCTTAATGAGCTCTAATTTTTTACAAGCTACTCTCTCCTGAAGCAACGGTCACTGGAAGGGTGGATATAGTTCGGATCGCTACTGTTATATCTGGAAACTATATTTGGAAAATTTGGATTGTTGGTAGTGAAAGCTTTAATACATCCAATGGGTCATTTACATCTTTAACATATAATAAAAAAACTAGCACAGATTATTGATGTAATTGCATACCATCAAAGCTACTATGTTTTTACCAGGTTTTATCTGCAAGTTCTTACACTTCGGTAACTGTTCATCCCTTTCCTGGCTTTTAATTTCATACATAGAACTATGTCCTTATCAATGTTAATTTGGACAAACCATTAGTTTACTGACTTGATGGCATGTTCCAATATGTAGAAAAACAAGTTATCTTTGAATGCCATATTAGGACTCAAAGTTAGTTCGTCTTGTGACTTATAGTCAAATTGACGATTTTATTTTCTGGGGCAAACTTGTGCATCAGCTGGAAAATATTTCAATTTTCAGGGTTTCAGCCATTTTCCTCACATCAACCATTGTCTCTTGAAAACCTCTCTTACCGTATTTATTTCAAGAACCGTTTTATTTTTACGGCTTGCTCAGCTACCTTTGAAACGTTTATGTTTTCTCTTTTAAGTATTTTGCTGGCTAGATTGATCCTAATGAGAATCGCGTGCCAAATAATTAGACAACACACAAACTTGAAACTGTTTATCTTTCTGGCCAAACTTGACGCAGTGTTATTACCAAATACATCAGTTCTCAGACCAACTGATACAAAGAATTGTAAATTTCACCAGCCTGATAGCGAAAAGGAGTTATGGCATCAGTATGACTTTCCCAGCGAGTCTCACTAAGGCGGTTTTGAGGTAGAATATGACAAAGCTGAAAAAGGCCACGGCTTTGTTGGAGAAAAGAGAAGCATCATTTACCACCACATCTATAGAGTGGGTACTACATGGTACAAAAAATTACCAGGGGTTCATGCTAAGGATCCTGGTCTAGATGCCGACAAGTCCGCACCATTGGCATCCTTGGCCACGCATTTTACGCAATATTATCTTCATATCTTACTGTTATTATATATTACTAGCACCATGTCTTAATACCTGTTCGGGTTATACACACTTATGCTAATGTGTAATGGTAGGGTGATTGTGAGATGAGACGTAGGATCCGAACCACGGTGGAGGCCTGCCATTCCACACATTCACAAGTTGTGATTAATACATTTATTGACAGAGGTGAAGGAAGGGTTTGGCAATCAGATAAATGTGTGCCTGGACCAAGTATTGAACCCCGGATGCCCAGCACAAAAGTCTGACACCTTACCCCTAGAGCGCCAGGTCACCTATCTTACTGTTGAGTCAAAGGGGGAAGGGGGGGTGATAGGGCTTCTCCTGTTGAACAACCTATAGAGATGAATCCCGAAGAATGCCCTTGTATGCATGTCTCTTTTTACGACGCAGCGCACAGATTGAATAACTACAGTAATTTTTTTGATGTGGCTTACATCAAGATTGCACTATAAAATAATTGAGTAATATTTCAATTTTGATACTTCACCCAAAATATTTTGCTTAGTCTTTGAGCCAAACAGTCAAGTTACTTCTTTCTGGATAATTCCCCCTAAATAATGAACATAAGGTCATTTTAATTCTACTTTTAATTTTGCCATCTATCATGCAAAATTAAAAATGTATTAACAAGTATTAGCTAGATGCATTACTTACACCCAATGTAAAATAAACTAGAAAAAACTGGCTCTGTCTCCACGACGATGTTACCACGATTCAATTTATGGGTAACGTATAGTAGTAATAATTTGATAACAAATTGTGTAAGGTTAATGTTATAATAGGCGAATATATAACATTACATTTTTATAAAGATGAAATAGATGTAGATATTTTCATATTTAGGCTGAACGTTGAAAGGTTTGGGCATTAATTTCCTATCACGCCCAGGTTACTTTAAATTAGGTTGGTGTTTTGTTTGGCGTCCCCTCGAGCTGGCGCCTCGGGTAGTCGCCCGGCCCTTAAGCCGCCTCTGTAAAATATTATTATTATTACTAGTAGTAGTATCATGAACTGGCCCCGTGGTGTAGTGGTCAGTTCACTGAGCTACAGGTAGGGATCCGGGGTTCGATTCCCAGCTAGTGGCTTGGGTATTTTTTCCTGAAAGAAGAACTACCCCAACAGTCACCAAGATTTGGTTAGTTAGGCTTAAGCTAAGTTTAAGTGTTTCCACTGGTTCCACACCCTCATCTAATCATCCTCATACTCACTATCACCATCACCTCATCTCATTGAGACATTGAAAAAGCTTCCATGGAAAGGATGTACGATTAGTACATTTGGACATCTTCTTGGCAATGGTACATTAGTACCAGTAGCGGATTTAGGCTTAGGCCCGTGAGGCCCGGGCCTAGGGCGGCAAATTTTGAGGGGCGCCAAAATTTTTAAGATGACTAAATTTAAAAATCGATTGGGTTTTCTGTAAACTGTAAGACCAAATTTTAAAGTTTATTTTATTGCGCTCTTACTATCGAAACATAGTATCATTTTGAGGGTAGAATTTCTTTGTTAAAATAATTAATCAGGCAAGTACTAAAATTTGAAATATCTAACAAAAATAAATTAAGTATGAGGAGGTCATTGATATTTTCGCATGGACGAAAGCAAGAAAAAAATTTATTATATAATTAATCAGATAAAAATAATTTATATTTTAATTACAAGCAATTTATTATTAATTCTATATTTAATTGTTATGTTAAAAAAATAAATGTTTAATTTATACCTGAATTAGATTTCTTATTATTATTGTTATTATTTTCATTATTTTATACACACACACATATATGTATATATATGTTTTATATATATATATATATACTGTTACAAAAAAAAAAGGGCACCATATCGTCTCGGGCCTAGGGCGTCCTCAAACCTAAATCCGCTACTGATTAGTACAGACCAATCTTTCCACTACTGGGCTACAGATGACGGAGCTTAGATACTCATATATATATATATTTCTGTTAAAGTAATAAATTAATTATTATGCATAATGCACGGTTATTTTCCAAAGTAACCGATATTAGTGGTTCCTGTGATTAAATACATGCAATCTATTATTTTAACCGGTTATTTTACAAAACAACAAGACCTGTATGGCTGAAGGGAAAATTTTTAATATTCTGAAGAATAGGTTAGGATAGGTTAGGTTAGGTTAAACGAACAGATTCCATATCAAGATATCACCACACGTCCACACTCAATGAAAGATTGATCTCAATTGATACGCACATCAGACTCAGACAGGGACTCAAAAACAGGTTCAAACTTGCACAAGCATGAGATTTATCACTTTAACCAGATTGTGCTGGTTATTATACATAATAACACATTTATGTGAATAATTTGACAACATACAAAATGTATCACATTCACCAGAAATGTTGGTTACTGTTCATTATATAGCATCACTATCTACTATTATTTAAATTCCAGACAACATTTTGGACACTCGTGTTTATCTCCTCTCATGGGAAGTGCAGATATGATAAGGTTTTGTCGGTGAAGAGGACAATGATCTACGAGTAACACACCCGGAAAACTTGGCTGGGTGTGGCTCTCCCTAGAAGTCGTGTTGCCGATACCACGGCGGTATTTTGTTTCTAATCTCGCCAAGCAGCAATATAATCTGTACACAACTCTCCCGACAAAGCACACCTTTCTCTTTATCTTGTAGCACTTCTCATGAAACCATTACATCGCAATCAGACTAGTCTTGCTATCAAACTTTGAGACTTTGTCTTTATCATGATGACAAGGTCCAGTGTTACATTACGTCATCCACTCATAGAGCTAACGACAAGTTGCGTCCAAAGTGTGTAAAGCTGAAACAGAGATGCATCCAGCGACCCTCGTCAAGGCTAAAAGGGGCAAAGAATACCTGTTGGATTCTTATCAGCCTCCTTATCAATGTAAGTAGACTTCAATTTCCATAAGAATATGCATTTGGATTTTTTTTAAATTGCAAATATAGATTGAAAGTTAGTAATGGTAATAGAAATAGTTGTTATCTACTTAAACAAAAATTTTCATTGGAAAACATATTTATTAAAAACTTATAATACTACTTTCTTAAGGATCGCTTTGTTATTGGCTTTTCCATGACTAATTGAAAGAACAAAAAATATTTATAAAACTATATTTCTTTTGCTGGGCAGTTGTGGCCATAAGAAATATAATAGTGCATGAAATAAAAAATAATAAATCTATTTGTACTTTTTATCTTCTTATTACTGGCCATCATAAATCATACCATAAAAAATATTAGTTTCAAAATAAACAGATTTTATTTAATTAAAACAAGCGCATGATTATGAGTTGTATTGACGTCATCAACCGACTTTAACCATCCGGTATCCCACCTTAATTTTCTCGCATGAAGTGAAGGTTATTTTAAGAAGCTCTCGTTTGTAAATCATGTTAAATGAACAATAAACGCTGCTACCATTAAAAAAAGAACCCAAATAGCTATTCTCCTCGGCAAAACTCACTGATTCAGATTTCTATTTCCTCAACCCCTTGGTCTGAAAACTTGAAATTTTGCTTGACAAAGGATAGCAATATATTTTTTTAATAAAAATTTCAAAATAAGCCCACGAAAACTGGTGAAGGGGGGTTTATAATTAGAAAAAAGCTTCTCAGACAAGGTAAAAAAATGAAATTTGGCAAACGAGTAAGAGACAACTCCAAATAATTAATTTAATCTTAAAATTTGAAATTTCTTAGATTGAATTGGAGAAAAGGGGGTGGGAGTTAAAGTTTAAAAAAAACTCACTGTAAACAACTACTTTCTAGTGTAGAAGAAAAGTGAAATCTTGTATGCGGTTAACAAGACCACTCCAAATAAATATAAAGGACTGAAAATGTTATATTTTTAGTTTGGGCTTTGGGATAAGGGTGGATGGGTTAATAAACAGGTGTGGTAGAAAATTTAAACTTGAACGGTAGAAAGACAATTCCAGATAAACTATCTTTGTATTAAAATTTGAAATTTATAATTATCTCTTTTCACTTTATGAGGTAATTGTATTATATTTGGAAGAAGGTACAGGAAAGGTGGATAGAAACATATAAAAGGGACAAATAACTGTGTTTTTCTTTTCATTGTAAAGGCCATATTGTGTTCGCCCCTTTTATGTTTCCATCCATCTTTCCTATATTGTCTTCCAAATATATAATTAGAAGTTGTTTGGATTGAGGAGGACAGGTGGTGGTTACGTTTTTCAAAACTAATACAAAAACACTTTTTGGTGTGATTTGAAATGGAAGTTTGGCATATAAGTCAATAGAACTTCTGGGATAGCAGGGGCTACGGAAGCTCTTTGGTAGTTGGGTAAAGGGAGGTTCAAGGTCCTTACTCAGTAAAATTTAAAACTCTGAATGAATCTTGAAACTATTTGATATAGGTTTATTTTTCATGGGTAGTATGCCTTTGCTTATCATACTGTATAGTAAAAACAAAGTAGGAAAGGCAGATTATAAAAAAAAAACTTTTTTTTTCTAATTTAGATGTCCCTAAAAGCTAATTTTTGTAGTTGACTTTGCATGAATTTATATTGTTTTTTAAATAGATGTCTCTAAAAGCTAACTGGAATAAGCCTCAACCAAAAATATGTATACAATTGGATGCCCTTAGAAGTTATTTTGTGTGGTTCTCTCTCACTTGAAATATTATTACACATGGGTTTTTAATATAGGCCTACTTTGGAAATTTTGGGAGGCTTAAGATAGTCCAACAAAATAAATACAAAGGGGGCTTGAGGGAGTCCGAATGACTCCTGAACATATCTAATTTCAAAATTAAAGCTCAAGAAATGGAAGAGATCAAAATTGAAAGAACAATACTTTTAAAGGTGGTTTAAAAGTGAAATTTGCCAAGCATGAAAATAAACTATACAAGCTAATTAAATAAATCTTAAAATTTCAAAATAAGAATGTGGGAAGTGAAAAAGCGTGGTGCTATGGGGATGGGAAGAAGTAGAAACTTTAAATATTTAAAAAATTATTATAAAATACAATAACCATAAGCCTGTAATGTTTGGAACTTAAAAATAAAAAGTGGGGAATGGCTGATAAAAAGAAAAACTTCTTGATATGGTAGAAAATTTGAATTTTGTATAGCAAAAAAAGATGATAGATATAAAAACTAAAGATTATCTTAAAGGGAATCAATTAACATTGTGATAAAAAAGAAGCTAAAAATCAATGAGCGCCTATATAGCATCAATACAACACCAATTAAAATAACAGAGTATGTTATTTATTTATGATCTTTGGTGAACTGTTATGGTCTTTTTCCAACATATTTTTTAACAATGTCTATGAGTCAGTTAATCTTATTTATCTGGCATAGGTAAAGATTGTGTTTTTTGTGCACTCAAACATAAAAATATTTTGTCTCTTATATTTATTTTAATTGATTAATCACCATGATTGGTTTGTAATTGCCATAATAAGCTCAGGATTGTACAACGAGGAACCATAAAAATGTGGGCAGCCGGATGTTTAACGTTCTGGTTTGACATAGTTTTAATTATGTATAACCGTGTGAAGAACGGGTCAAACTTCTAGTAATCTAATACTTCAATAATATAAAAACACTTAAAATAAAAATAAAATTAAACACAAATTATCTGTTGTGAAAGTAAAAGCTAACAGCTACTCAATATATGAGCTTGCAGATCATCTGGCTTAGCGTTTGGATACATGGAAGTATGTCTAGTATTAACTTTTCTTAACTATCAGATAAGGCTATTCGTAATTTACCAATGTGTATCAATTAGTGGTAGGGTATATATATAATCAATGCTGGAGTAAATTTTACCACTCTCCTTAATTAATTTCACTGTAATCTAAAAATAACACAATTATTTTTCTCATACTAAAACTATTTTGACCAATTGTGACCAACAATCCATATTCTATAAATGATTAATAAATTACTATTTTATTAGTTACAAATTACAGATTAATTGCTAGACGATAAACTGTTAGCAGCTCTAAAGTATATTAGTTTTTTTTTATAATTGGAATTTAGAATAGGGTTGGCCTAGGATACCTTCTATGTGGTTCTTAGCTACTCCTCTAATACCAATCAATAATAGGCTAAGTTTCGCATTTTTATATACATTTATTGTTTTTTAAAAACGATAATTCATAATTCTTAACCCTTAAGATTGCACCTGCCACGTTGCTTACGTATTGGAAGCGACCATACTCAAAGAACCGGTGTTGGTAGTGACCAAAAAAACTTTCATCGTGTTCAGAGCGACCAAACATGTTTTTAAAATTCATCCAAGCAAATGAGCTATAAATGTGTCAGAAATAAAATGTAGACAAAATAATTAAAACAATAGCTAACATTACCTAACCTAACCAACTTAAATCTAAGGAATTAGGTGAACCTGCAAGAAAAGGCGCAAGACCTACTTAGAACTGGATAAAAGAGATGATAGCATAGTTAATAGTACTTAAGTATTATTAATATTGTACTTAATGTGTATAAGAATAAAAATAATAATTATTGACATAGATTAAATATCTGCAAATAAATTCAGTAAATAAATAGGCTAGGTACTGTAGGTAAGAGGAAAATGACTCGTAAATAATGTGGTCGCTTCCAACACGCATGTTAAAAATCTGGTCGCATACAACACTATATTTGCTTGGCCGCTCTGAACACGGTCGCTTCCAAAAATGACATCGCCATGTTTAAATTTAGGCCTAATGTTAACATATTATTATTATTGTTAATATTATTATTTCTTTTCTGTTTGAAAATGGTTGTGGTTTCTGAAACATACAATTCATTGTTCTAGAAAAAAGGATGTTGTAAACCTTTAACATCATTTCATGATTATATTAACTACTTTACGTTTTTATTCAAATTAGCCTTGACATTTTAATAAATGTATGAAACATTTTATGAAACAATAAAAATACTGTGGAAGGAGGTTTCTAATTTTTTTTATAACAATGAACTACTACAGTAATAATTATTTTAAAAAGCATACTACTTTTCTACACAAAAAATAAAATGTTAAACATTATGCATATGGGTAGGTCCAGCCTTAAGAGTATTGTGCTATCTATACTTATACAAAATAGTAGTAAAAAGTATTTAAAAAAATGACCTGCCTTGATGTTGTTAGCTAAAGTGCTATATTTGTGTTGAGCTAGACTATCGAGGACAGTGAGATTGAGGTTCGAATCTCAGTCGGGTGAACTGCACGGGTGGTTTTTTATAAATGGTTTTCCACTCTTCCTCCACGAAAATACAAGTTCACTTCCTCTAAATTCAACCCTCCCAATTCCTAACACATTAGTGTAATTAGTACTTAAGCATGTAACCTGAACGGGTAGTAGGATGCCGTGCTAAATAAATATGCTTATAAAATGAAAGTTAGTTTGTCTGCCATGAGCATTGCGCAATATCGACCACACACAGAGGTCTAAAATTTAAATATTAGTAGCTCATATGCATGAACGTGTGCACCCTCATGTTGTAATTTTACATTTTTTAAATTATATTTGTTTAAATTAATTAAAAAACTGTTTCGCAAGAAATTAAATTAAGAGATATTTGAACCGTTGCTCTAGTTAACACCAGAGACGGCGATTGCTAACAAGGTAAATAAACATGATAGGAAACACTTGAAAGGATAAGATATGAGTGGATTTTAACAAATCAATTTAATGTAACAAAAGACAAGAGATAGGTACAAATAATATCCTCAGAACACAAACCAATATATACTGAAACAGTCCTTAGACTTGTCCATGTTAATTAGCCACAAAGATTGTTTTAAATTACAGATACTCCCACTAATTAAACAGACAGATAAATTATGCAAGTTCCAATCTGTTGGTTGTCGGCTCCAGACATAGATGGATCGGCCGAAAATATACATCAATTAATAGTACAGGATAAGTTCTAATTCAGTGTTATCGGCCTTATTTTGTCATGAGATGGCGCATGACCAATTGATCGATGTTAGAAGCATTAAATGCATAACCTGAGTGGTAAACAACAAGGAGGGAGACACCCGGCTCCCACAAGGAAGAAATACATCCAAGTGAGAGAAATTCAAGCCGCGCCAGAAGGGCAGAAATGACCCACAAATTGAGCACCGGAACTGGTGAGCAACACAAGTTAAATATAGTATATAACACGAGCCATGCCAGACGAGCAGAAATGACCCACAAGTTGAGTACCGAAACTGGTGAACAACATAAGTTACACAAACCTAACTAGGTATTGCCATTAGGCCCCGAATAATCTGAACAGCCCTTTTCCCGACTTACTACCTTGCAGACTACAAAATGGTCATACGAGCTAAGGTGTGGGAATCTTTCCCATTTAAACTGCCGGTCTTAAGGACCAAGCAGAAAACATGAGAAGTACTAAATGACTTCATGTAAGTGAACTAAGTCATAGAAAGCTAACCTAAAGAACAAAAAACATTAATAATGAAAAAAACTAATTCTCTTAACAATTCACAAAAAAAGAACCTAAGACTCGAGCCCAGCCATAGAGCCGCCTAGTCCCCACGGACTTGAAAGATTAATCAAACTTCATATTACTTTCGGCGGTCCAGTCGGCCCCTTGGCGTGAAAATCGAGATCACAGGTTGCGTGAAGTTGAGTTGAAGAGAGAACTTCGGAGAGTGTTGATTATCCTGAAGGTGATGAATAATTGTAATAATCTTTTTGCCTAGTGAGCTATGGAGTTTTATAGTGGTTGAACGCCCAAGTAAACAAGGCTCTACATCACGAGCGGGCCATGCGCTGCCTTCAGTCGTTGTCGATGCTCAGACCGGTCATGTGCAGTGTTTTGAGAACAAAGAGAGAGGGTAACCCTTCTGATGGCACCGGTCATGCGCAGTGTTTTGAGAATGGCGAGGGAGGGTAACACTTCTGATGGCACCGGTCTTATTCCATGATGTATCCGAGACATGGTATGTAACACATGGAGATTTATACATTAATAGACTTGCATTTATATCAGGGAATAATATATGTGTTCTTGACCAATGATTAAGTGCAGCAATTTTGGGCAGTACAGGGCTAAAGTGGTTAGCCCATTACAATTTTTTGGTCTGTTTGAAGCAATTAAAAGCGTTACTCGCGCCAACCACGCACGCTGGGTAGTTCTGATAGTTTTTAATAAATATATTATGTTGTTTTTTAATCAATAGTGGAGACCAAGCCATAGACTTAATCAGGAACGGGGCCTCAAATGGTGCACCAACCTGACCTATCGTAACCTAGGCATGGAATGAAAATAATTTCCGAACCTCTAATGCCTCAACTAACATAACCACTCTTAAAAAGTTATTTTACATCCACCATCCTGGAAAAATAAAGCATTATAAATGTTAGTTTTTTTTGGCAATGACAAAGGGGTTGAGAGAGCACAACATCCTGTTTGTTTCAACAAACAAAACTGAATATTTGCTTTTACTATTCCATTGCGTGGACATGTCAGCTTTGGGCGGCGTTAGTTTAAGAGTTTATAAAACTATAAGATGAAATAAGAATACATTTTAACATTTGGCCTAACGTCCTGATTTCAAATGATCATAAATACAATCTAAAAATCACTTCTCGAGGCGGTCAATGTTTAAAAAAAGAATCTGGTAAGACACCCGATATTTCCACAGAAAACGTCCACCAATTTATTTAGGGAAAGGTGGCAGCTTTACATATTATAAATGACCTAAGGAAAACAAGACGAGTAAGGTATCTCTTGAATTAAAGCGTCAGGATTTGCCCGGTGAGAAAATGGTTAAACTACAATTTTATTTTGGAATGATAAGAGTATTTATTAACACCACGTATTTCTAACTTTTCGGGTTGTACATAATTAACAATCCATTGAATCAGGTCCAGAATCAATCACTGTTGCAACCCGAGTCCAAGTCAAACATGCTTGATTAATACGTATCTTGTCATAGGAAGATTTTAAAAACTACATAAAACACAAACTATCTGTAGTCAAAATGGATCACATTTTACATTCAGTGGTGGTGGAACCGGGAGGTGGGGAAAGCTAGGTTAGTTCCTAGGGGCATTACCTTTTCAAACATTTTCTGATATAGGGTCCACAAACACTTCTTTGACTATAGAGAACAGGAGAGGTGTGAGGGAAGGATGTCACTCCTCAAAAGCCCTTCCCCCCCCCCTTTTTTTAGTAGCTCCATCAAATTTATACACAAATAAAATTCATCCACAATTATTGTTATTATTATTTTGTAAATATTGATAATTTCAAATGCGAAAGTTGCAGTTCACATGACTTGACATATGAAAATGTGAAAGTGGATCTAGTAACTTTTCTTTTGGACAGATAAAGTCTTATGAAAACTGTACTGTAGTTGTGTGTGCACAATATTCCAATTTTATTGTAAAGAAACATTATATGACAGCAAGAAATGTTACTAGATCTACTTTCACAAATTCTTACGTCGGGTCATGTGATTTGCGGGTGTTACTTTTGGTAGATATTTTCAATTCAAAATAAAACTAAATTATATAGTACAATGCTATCAATGTTGACAGCAAAAATGTACTATGTTTGTATTGTACAAAAGGGGCTCCAAATATAAATTAATAAGAAAATCACTTGCCTCGGTGGCGTAGTTAGCTAACGCTCTAGTTTCATGTTGAGCTTGAATGCCGAGGATGAGGAGATCGAGGTTCAGATCACTATCGGGTGAACTGAGGGTGGTTTTCCACTCTCCCTCCATGCAAATGCTGGTTCACTTCCTCTAAAATTCAACCTTCCCAATTCCTAACCCATTAGTGTAATTAATACTTAAGCGTATAACCCAAACGGGTAGTAAGACGCGGTGCTAAATAAATAATAAAATCTTGGTACATAATACTTTACAGCTCTTCATGAGGACGAGAATAGCTCCCTTCCATTGCTCCAGTCACGGCAGCCATTTTGGAGGAAATGTGTCAATGTGGCTGCATTTGCCCTGCTTCTGGTCAGTGTGGTTGGAATCATCGCCTGGGTCTTGGTTGGCATTTACTGTAAATAAGCTTTCTAATTTATTTAGTGTCAAATAATGGCATAAATAATTACCCGTGGTTAAATAATTAATAAATATTAATTCATTAATTACTTTGAATAACATATTTTTTTCGAATCGACTTATAGCTTAAACTCCCTGTTTATTGGTAAAACAAAAGGAGGTAGTCTAGTTTAATTTTAGTATATCTATTTATAGATTATTATCGCTCTTTAAACTCTCTAGGGGGAAAAAATGAGAATAATACTGTGCCAGTTATCTAGAGTACATAGATTACAATCAGTCGTTACAAATTTTAACAGTTTTAGTAGTAAGCTAAACAAAACCTTGACAAGTAAGGAATGGCTTAATAAATCACATGACATCAGATCGTAATCAGATACATTTTTTCATTAGACCTACTATTATAAAAAATATATCATGAATCATAATTTAATTTCATTTATTATTTATCAATATCAATAATAATAATAGTTTCACCAGTTTTTATTAATGGTTGTGAAATGGGTAACTTCTCTTACTTGATAAAAACAAATTTAAGATGTATTAAAACAATGTACTTAAGAAAATATTCGGTCAAAATGGGATTAATATAATGGATAGTAGAGGAGGTTACATAATAATGAGCTACATACTCTGTACTGTGTTCACCCTTAGCCCTTGTTAGGGTAATCAAATCTCATAAGTTATGCCCCAAAACCAAGATTTACCATCTTCAAATTTATCTAGGGTAATAATTATTTTAGGAGCACACCATTGGAATATATGCCTCAAATTGTTGAAGAAACTTTTATCCGCATCGGTGGACACATGGACTTGGACATAGTTCTTAATTGATTGGATTTGCCAGTGATGGGGAGGTTGGTTTCTCGAAGTCAGAGAGTGATTTTCCTAAAAGGTTTTCCACTCTCTCTACACTCAAATGTGGGTAAATTTCTTCTATGCTATAGCTAGCTTTCTCATTTTGACTCAATTAGTGTATATATGCAGATAGCCTAGAATGATAATTTTATGCCATGGAAAAAATAAAAGGAAAACCAAGCAAAATGTATTTAATGTTGTTTCACAGTGAACCACTATTTTAAGAAACTATGGTAATATTATATATATAATATGACAAACTTAAGAACCAAACTTCAGAAAAACATTGAAAATATCCACTATCCACCAAAGATTATGGATGTATACAAGGGTGGCTAAAGTGAAGGAACGAGGGGTGTCTGCCCCTTCATTTCCCTCTAAATACGGAGTTTTAATACAGGGTGTTATAAAAGAACTTTGGGGTTTCAAAGCAAGTTTTATCATTGAAAAATACAACATATTACTTAAAGGAAGATATATCATGAAAGGTAATATTTTTAGAGGTTTTTTGTGTGACTTTGACACTTCGATGTGTGCCCCATTTGTGGCCTTGCACACGTCTAGACGATAATTGGCTTCTTCTTCCTTCGTTTTCACTGTGTCAGGTCTAAGGTCTGTCACATATTGGACACAGGGCAGGCACAGCAAAGGCAGAGGGCAGGCATAGCACAGGAATAGTTTTTGCAAGTCACTGCAGATTTGAAGCGAGTTAGGGAGTTTAAAGTTCTATAGGTGCTAAGGGAGTGAAAATTCTTAAATTGAATAAGCGATTCCCCGAGTGTGTTAAATGAAAATCAATTTTATGGATATTGTATATTTGTCACATTTCTTGGCGTTTTCAAATCGTTGCCTAGCTTTATTGGTAAATTTTAATCGATGAAGTAAATCAACCACTAACCATTAACACTTTTCAAATATGCTTATTTTTAATATTCTTTTTTAAACTTGTTTTAGTTTTATAGTTATACGTTCTTAGATTTTATTGCATACCTGACGATTCTCACATATTATCAGATAAAACTTACCTCTGGTATTTTAACTAAGAATTTATTGTGTGGGTTAGTCCTCTACCCAACCTTATTCATTTTAATTATGTTTATGGACCATACATAAAACTCACGGTCCAATTTTATTCTTAATTTATTGTAGATATAAACTAAACAGCACACTATTGTTCAAAGTAATTCACCAAGTTATTTAAAGTTTGCAATTATGCAGAGGAAACAAACCAGCACTGTTATAACAGATAATTGCTGAAATACGAATAAACTAAACCGACGATTTCGTGATGGTTCCTTCTCTCCTTACCCTATGAATGTCAAAACTTACAGCCACAAACAATTTTCACTCTCCTACCCCTTTACCCAACATTCCAACACTAAGGTAAATACATTTAATTTTTATTGTGGGCCATTTATTGTTGATACATATTTAATGAAATATAAAGGACCTAAATTTCGGGGGCTAGGGAGGCGACCTCCCTCCCCTGGCTACATCCCTGTATTGCTATGTATACATATGTGTCTTTAGAGATGTCTGTTTCCGTTACTGAGAAAGTCCGTTATTGGTAGTTGGTTTCACTGTCAGAGCTCATGTTATTTTACTGGGGAAATTTAAACTGTTCGTTACAAAGAAGAATCCGCTATTCATAGTTGTATGTTAGTGGAAATTTCACTGTACTAAAAAAAGGTTCCACACTGTTGCCAATATTTCTCCACTATTTTTCCCTAATAATCTTGAACTGTATGTTACCAGCGGAAAAGAAGTGCTGTTCAAGCTCAACAAATGGTTTGTCAGAGTCTTTTCTTCCCCGACTCTACTTGTCGAGACAACAGTTCCTTCTGGTGAATCGGTCTACCTGGGAGGCCCGTCCTGCGGACCATACCATGGAGGCCAACTTGACGACCCCGGCCAATCACGTGATAGTGGCCCACACGGGCTCCGCCCCATGCGTCACTCTGAGTGAATGCTCCAAGATTACACGCGTCATTCAGGGGTTTCAGATGGATGACCTGGGGTACGCAGATATCGCCTACAACTTCTTGGTTGGAGGAGACAGTCAGGTATACGAGGGCAGAGGCTGGGATACACAAGGGGCCCTTGCAGCCCATTACAACAACATGTCTCTTGGAGTAGCTTTCATTGGTGAGTCTCCCGCGGCTAGATTCCAGAACATTCCAGATAGGATTTTCATAAAAATAAATAATCTATATCGTTTGTTTATGAAAATAATATCTGGAATTAAAAAAAATTAAGTTATAGCTTTTTGAAAAACAAAAAAAAGTTATATATTTTTGACCCGCCTCAGTGGTGTAGTTGGTTAACGCGCTTGTCGTGTTGAAGCTCGACTGCTGAGGACGGGGAGATCGAGGTTCGAATCTCGGTCGGGTGAACTGGGGGGGGGGGTTCCGAAATGGTTTTCCACTCTCCCTCCACGCAAATGCGGGTTCACTTCCTCTAATTCAACCTTCCCAATTCCTAATCCATTAGAGTAATTAGTACTTAAAGCGTATAACCCGAACGGGTGGTAGGACGCAGTGCTAAATATTATTATTATTATATATTTTTGGTATGGCGAGTAGACAACCTTCAAGATGGTATACCTCTTGCAAAGTTTGTTCCAACAAAGCAGCCAATAAAATACACACATGGGGAACGAATGGGATATCGCATCTCTCTGAGTCAAAAATCTCGAATATAACAACTATACAATAACCCATATAGCTTGCAAGTGCCTCCTTCAGGAAATCCCAAAAGTCCTGGAATGATCTCACCCCAACCACACCAGAAGCAGTTGGCTGGTCACTTGCATTGGAAATTTATCTGTGATCATTATTCTAGACTTTATGGTGCAATATAAACGTGAATTCATTGTATTTTATTGCATTGACTGTATACCATTGTACCACATTGACCATGTATCTGATATATTCTATGTTATGTCATACTTTATCATTGTACATCCTCTGCAGATAAGCCATACAGTAAATAAATAGATAAAATTTCAACAATATATTGCAAATATTTGTTGCTGGGAAAGTTTTTAAAACTCTTCTCAGTGAATAAGTCTTCATTTTTCTAACAATCTAGAGCAAGCATCGAGTGTAAATTATACAGTTATGTTGGTAGGCCTACAGCAATAATAGTTATATTAACGTTACAGGTATTTTCGAGAAAACTGCTCCATTGATGCAACAGTTGGAAGAGTTTCAAACCTTCCTAAATGTGTCTGTTGAGAAGGGTAAGCTGAGTGCAGATTATAAGCTTATTGGACATCGTCAAGTGTCCATCACGGATAGCCCCGGTCAAGCTCTTTACGACATCATCCGAACGTGGTCTCACTGGGAGGATTATTACATGAAGACTTGTGTATAGGTTTAAACATAGTTAAACATTTACATTGTTGGTTGTGTGGTTACCTATATATAACATGTTACACTTCCGAACAGTCCGAACATGACTTTGTTATATTGCTACTAATAACTACTCTAAATATTTATTTACTAATAAAAATCACAATATAATTTATGATAATAAATTTATATTTACAATGAATTGAAAGAGTGTTTCACTCTAATAAAATTATTAATTGTACTTTTTAGTTACAATAAGAAACAAACAACATGTAAATCAAGCGCAGTCTGCTAAACCTTATTTTAAATTCCACTCAATTAGAGGCACCAGAAATGAACGAGATATTGTATAAATTCTATTATTACGCAGAAATATCACCTTTCTACAAATTAATTAAATTGAAAATAGACAGTTTTACTTGGTCAATATTGTTTTGAATGCTTATTAAAATTATATTAAATCATGTGTTAATCAATTGATAGCTAATTCATGCGTAAAGTTTTGAAAATAAACTAAACAACACAGTTTTTAGTTTTTCTATCTATTTATTCATAGTGCTGCCATCTATACAATGATATCATAACTGAAAAACAGTCACCTGTGGACAGTAAACCTTGCGGTTCAACCAAGAGCATCAGTCCACTTTCTTGACCTGATGAAGCTGTCTGTGACAGTGAAAGCTTCTCCTTAAAAATGTGTTTGTTTGTTTTTAGTGTTCTATCTAAGCAATTTCTACTCCAGTATCACCAAGCTAAATGTGCTGGCTATTCCTCCTAATTTAAACCATAAATATATAATATAAATGTTATTTAGTGAGTTAATGTGTATTCTAAAGTGTTTTTTTTTAAATTTCTTTGATAATTATTTTTTAAATATTATTTTCTAGAATTAAAACTAGTACAATTTCAAAACTCTATGCTTATATTTATGTATGTCACAGAATCTTTCACATATAATTATCAGCATTCAAGTCTCAAAAGGATGTTTGTAGGTGTAATAATGATATTTTATACCTCCCTTGGGTTAATTAACAGAGATAATTAAATCCGATCTGATATGATAAAATTCAAATTGTATTTAATCAACACTATCTTTAGCAGTAAAGGTCTACGTGGTGTGACATCTTTCTGTCTCTCTCTACAATAAACCCAGGCTAAATCTTCTCAGAAGGCGAGAGGGAAGGGACGAAGGACAATTGCATCTTGTTACTCAAGGAATATTATAGAAGCCAAGAGTTAATAAACAAGTCTATTAGCAAGCGCGGGTGTTGTCATTAACTTGGGAGATGCCAAACAGTCAGTCTGTCTGTCTGTCTGTCAAGAAAAAATATATTTTTCATTAAAATCAACTAATTTCAATTGGGACAGTGAATATTCTGCGCCCGGCACGATATCAAGTTGGATATTAGATCGTGAAATCGCCTTGCTCAGTGCAGTATGACGTCAATTAAATCTTTAATTCAGATTACATAATTGATTTCAATAATAAACTGATAATAAATCACATCAACATCATTTCTATATTACTGTCACACAAAAGGGATGGCAAATTGAATAAAGAACAATCCACTGATAAAGTGTGATAAAGTCTTCACAAAAGTGACTTCCAGCAAGGTAGCACAAGAAATCCTTTACAGAGATTTTTTTTATTTCTTGATTGCTTCTCTTTCTGCCTCCAAGCAAATGTGATATTGATTAATATATTTTTAATACATTCTTTAATAAGCCAATAATGTCTCTTTAAAAATCCAAGTGGTTGTAAAATTGATAATGAACTAAAAACTAGAATCCTAATGGTGTAGTTGAAAACAAACATAACATTAATTAATGACTTAAATATTAATTTTATTTTATATTATTTATAGTAAAACTATCTGAACTTAGCATTAATTCAACATAATCTTATATTTGTATGAATAAATAGCTCGTCACACTTGTTTATTAGCCTTTTTTACATGACTTAAGGTGAGATACCCTCGGCGCGTCTTGTGTCTCGTGTCTGCAGTGGTGAGTTGCGGACGCAGGGTAGTGTTTACTTAGATGCATCTCTCGGTCGTGGGTAATTTTATGTGCAGCACAGATTGTTCCTCAGTTATCAGAGTTTCAATTGTGTTATATTTAATGTTCCATAATATTTTGTTATTTTGGAATAGCGTGGATAAAATATACTAACTTGATCCCGAGTCTCTTAGCCGTAGCCAGCCAATAATTTCGGGGAGGTGGAGGGGTTGGTGGGCACATCCCCCAAATGACAGAGGAAAGAACTTTTTTTAAATGATAATACAGTTCTAAAAGCTATCTGAAGCATTTTTTTTATGGCAAAATAGCCCCCTAACTGCTAAGGGATAGGAAAAGTTATGAATATGAAGTACCTCTAGAAGCTCTCTAAATTGTTTAAGAAAGCAACATGAACCCCTAACTTCTGGAGGCCATGACAAATCTACATATTTAAAAACCTATATAACCTCTCTAAAGTGTTTTTTTTATGGTGATATAGCCCCCTAGCTAAGAATAATTCTGAATATTAAACACCTCTAGAAGCTCTCCGAAGTGCTTTTTATGATAACATAGCCCCCTAATTTGTAATTGTACCTTAAATATGATATTGTTTGAACCATAAATAAAGCAAAATTTATTTTATTCATAGAATTTTGGGGGAGGGGGTGTTGAGGCCCTAACCCCCCCTCCCCCTGACTACGGCCTTGCATATTGGTCCTGCCGGTACAATGGCGAAGATATGTCAAACATTGATGGGTGCTTTTCCACCCCTACAATTCAATTTTCATCCTCTTCTATGGAAAAATCTTGGACCATTTTCAAAACCAGCTCAATCAAATATAAAACTGTGACACAGACTAAGACCCCTCTCACCCACTTAATATTTGAATGTTTCTAAATTGTAAGCACCACCTTAATTATCATCACTGCAGGCTTGTACCGACTGGGACCTCAAATTTCCTGGAATAGCGTGGTTCTTTTGAACCACTTTTTCTTTTTAAGTATTTGTTGTAAACAATTTATATTTATTTTCTGTGTCGGCAAGCAAGAAAAGCGTGCTGTTTAATTTTGACAGAAGGAAATAAACATTTAATTCTTTTGTGAAAACATTGTTCACCTTCATTGGGTTACATTTCAATATTTATATTAAACCTGAATTTTATTGGATTTTTCTCCCTAGTCCATAGCCAACATTTTATTTTCGTTTTTTATATATATTAGTTTTCTCTTTGGACTTGTAAGTATGAATAGAACATTTTTAAATTTGATTATTGAAAGATTTTGAATAGGAGACAGGTCTTCTTCCTCGGTGTTGGTCCAACATGGAGCCAAATCTGTGGAGCTCCTAATTCAAATTATTTTATATTGAATTAAAGTACAAGTAGCAAAAATGGAAAGCTAAGTGTGTGTACAAGAACTAGACTATTTATTTTCGTTTAAATTGTGGAAGAATTTGAATTACTAAAGTGAAACAAATTTCTGAAGATGGTGTTTCAATATGGACTAATTATTCATGGGTGAGGTCAAACCAACTCTTCAACTTTAAATTATTATCATTTTTTTTTTCTTTCTCCTATAAAAATCAGAATTCATTTACTTTCAGAAAGACAGACTAATGCAGAGAATTGATTAACATTTAATTTTTATGTCTAATTATTAATTTTTTTTATTATATATTCTTTATTTGTTTCAACAATACTGTTCTATACTTTGTTAAATTGGAATTATAATTACCCGGAATTCCATAGGTAGGCTTGGGATGTGGTAAAAGGGAAAACAATAATAAATCCACAAAAGTGCCAACAATTGTTTTTTATACATTTATTTTTTTAGTTTTAAGTTTACCCAGTGGTCTCGAGTATTGAGAGTCGTCATGCCACTGACTGAATTAGCCGAGGTAAAAACATTTCTTTTTCTTTTAATTATTATTTTTCTCCTAGATACTAGGGGGCCGCCCAACAAAAACACAATCTTTATACATCTTGATCTTAACTATTGTTGTTACAGCATAAGCTGTCAGAAGACACATGATACTAGACAAAGTAAAATTATATATATATAAATATATAGATAACAGATCGTTCTCTCACACTGTAAAGTTTTTTTTTGTTTTTTTTCATTACAGTGAAAGGGTTTCTTGGAGAGGATAATTTTATATTTACTCATTTGGAACTCATTTCGGCTTATGACCAATTTATAACGTACATGATTCCCCTTAAGTGTCGGTTGAGGAATGCAGTTGTCCCAGGTATTTATTAGGTCACCCAGTTCACCATTTAAATATAATCGTTGGAGCTTGTAATAAATACTTTTAAACAAATGGGTTATTATTATTATTATTGTTATTAGTCTTACTACACATTGGTATTACACACTTAGGCCTAAGTACTATTAGGAATTGGGAAGTTTGAATTTAGAGGAAGTGAGCCTGCATTTGTGTAGAGGGAGAGTGGAAAACCATTTAGGAAAAACCACCCCCAGTTCACCCGACTGAGATTCAAACCTCAATCTACCTGTCCTCGGCAGTCTAGTTAAACACGAAACTAATGTGTTAGCTAACTACGCCACCAAGGTGAGTATATGGGTTGTTGTTATATTACTCCAGTTTAGTTAATTATACCTAAAAGAAGAATTATTGTAAGTTAATATGCTAATTTATAGATTAAAAAAAATATCATGGATCGCTAAAGTTGAAAATTTTCTGGGAAATTTGCTGCAGTGGCGGCTTGTGTTGGAGGGGTTAAATTGTAGAGGTGGCACCTAAATACTACTACACTTCAAAATATAGTGCGTTAAGAGATGAGTGGGTTTCAAGGTGGCACAGGAGTAGAGAAGGCGGAGGGCTAGTTAGGAAGCACAAAGGATAGGAAGGGGGTTGGGAGGGGAGACAAATGTCGAGCCCACCTTAAAATTATTTTAACCAACTTATTCATGATAAAAAATTGAAGTATGATTTATGAACTTAAGTGTGTCTACAAAGGCTCTCATTCATTTGTTTCTTTACTACTTTTTTTTAGGACCAAGTCTTATTACCCGTCTGGGTTATACGCCTATGTACTAATTAAGCTAATGTGTTAGGGACAAGGAAGATTGAATTTAGACTTTAGAGAAATTGCATCCGTGAGAGTGGAAAACTATTAAGGAAAAAGCGCTCACAGTGCATCCGACTGAGACCGACACAAATCTCCCTGTCATAGGCAGTCTACTCTATTGCGAGAGTAGCGTGTTAGACCGTGCGGCCACTGAAGCTCGTTTGATGATGTTTCTGGTGTTAACGCCCTTAAGGAGAAATTAGTATAAAGTATAAATTTTGACATTTGGGATATCTATATCTCGATTAAATTAGTTTAATTTAATCATTTGAAATTATTTCACAGAAAGAATTATTTAAAAAAATCTGTTTTTGGTATATTTTCCTTCTCACGTCTCTAAGGATAGTGAGCAGGGAAAAGTTTGAACGTAACACTAAGACTTACAACCAAAATGTTGTTAAATAAATCCTGTATGGTCGAATGAAAAGTAAACTTGAGTAAAGGCCAATATTTTTTTAATTTTTATACCAAATTTTGGAAACAGTAAATAAATGAGTAGATAGGCCTAAGTATAGTTTAGTAGGCTATTCTACATATAGTTAAATCAGTTATTGAATATTTAACTTTTGCATCAAAGAATTTGATGATCACTTCTTTCTTTTCATTTAAAAAGTTTCATCAAATGAAATTATACTCATGATGATAATAATAATTGTAGGAACAGATAAAACTCTTATTAATTTTCAGCCAATACATTAAAAGTGATACACTCGTATTCTAAGTACACCACCTGAATCGCTTTGATTTAGACATCACTCAACTAAAATAAATAAAATATCTCACATCTGTTATCTATCTGAAATTAATAAATAAGAATTTAATGAGACATATTTGCGTCACCTAGCGGTATAATTGAAACTAAAGCATCAACAGTTTTTTAACTAAGTAACTTTCATATTGTTAAAACAAAAAGTTTAGCGTGACAGTTAATTGTTTAAATTTAAGTGTTGTAATTGCACTACTTATCTTTATACTCAATCTTGTGGAAACTAGATAGCGCTAGCTATAAGTGTTTGAGCACGTGATCAAACAACAATTCCACTGAAACCGGTCTAGTCACTCTAGTGTCAAGTCGCAGAATGGTTCTCTTCAGACATTTTGTTAACCTCAAATTATAAAGCAATATGTCCATAAATAACTTAAGTGCACACATTATTTTAACACAAAAGTGACTAGTTTATGATTCAAATTTTAAAATGCAGCAAACGTATTAAAACGAAAATACTCATCATAAAACAGTGTTGGCGTAATGAGCACGAATGGTTTGAGTTATTTTTGTAAATAAGAGTAAATTAATTTGTCGACCGGAACATTACCAGAGATTCACCAAGTCTATAGTCCAAAGAACATGGAAGGAAACTATGTGATGGCGCTTGATGTTGGAACGACAACAATTCGATGTCACCTTATCGACAAATCGACCTATGCGATTGGCATGGCTTCCGACCAGGTAAACGGGTGCAGAAAATGTTTATGGCCTACTAAATAAAATAATTATTGTTCTGTCAAAAATATTCATAAGCAATAATACAAGAAAACACATTAACAGTAATGCATTTATTTTAATGTGATATATGTATTTCCAACTAATCGGGGTGAAATAAAAGACCTAGTTTAAATTTCCTATTTGATTCTGTTAGGCCCTTGTTTAAAAATATTACTGATGCAATGCATATACAATGTTTTAAGACTATTATATAATTTTAAAGCTAGCAAGTTGCCCACAATACACAATTTTTTAACAACTAAAAATAAATTTAAAATGTATAAGCGTGTGAGGACGTAGTTCCGAACCTCCCACTATTCACCCAATTTTATTCCTGGATTCAAATATCGAGCTCGGGGGGTTTGTAAATGTTTGATTGAGGCATTTAACCTTTAACGTTCAAAGACCATATTAATCTAGAGTCTAGAAAAACTAACGATCTTGATTACTGTAACAATCCACTTTACTCAAGTGTAGGGCTAAAAGCTACAACAATAATTTTACAAGTCAAGGCCAAGGAAACTAAAGGGAAAGATGAAGCATGTAAATTAGACTAAAATAAAATATATAGTGAGACCGCCATGAAATTTATGGAATAAACACTGTGTTTATATTGTTTTTCTACTTAGATTGTTTTGTATCAGTACACAAATATTATGTTTGTTATTGCACCTAGCTCTGCGATAGAAAACTGTAGCTCTTGAAATGGTGTACGGATGGTATGCCTGATTATGACATAGGAGACTAGAGTTAAATTATACTTCTTCCCCAGCCTGCAAAGTGCAAAGTGAATTCTAATTATTTCCTAAACTTGTCAATGTAGATTAAATAACATTTATTCATGACCTTCAAAACGCAAAGTATATTATATTTATTTTAAACCCAACCTTTGAAATGTAAAATTTATGATAATTTCTCCACAAATTTCACAGTGCAAAGTAGGCCTACATAACTAAAATATAATTCGTCCCCAACTTTCAAAAGTTAAAGTAAGCTATTAATCTTCCCCAACTTTATCAGCGTAAAAAAGGCCTAAACTTAAAAGTTACGTCTCAAAGAGGGATATGAAACGAGGGGCGAAACACTATTCCAGGGACTGCTCTGTGGGTTTACCACTTTTTGTGTTTACAACTCTCCTTGATGGTCAAGAATTAGTCTAGTGTTTGCTTTTACATCAATTAGATTAGATAATGAAATTGAGGTGTGCTATTTTTAGTGTGCATTACATCAGGTTTATTAACCTTTGGGGGGAAATGAGGAAGGATAATATAGGCGTACTTTATTTCATATGCATTAGGTTAGGTTTTATTAACCTTGAGGGAAAATGAGGAAGGGTAATGGAGGCGTGCTTTATTTCATATGCATTAATTTAGGTTTTATTAACCTTGAGGGAAACTGAGGAAGGGTAATGGAGGCGTGTTTTATTAGTGTGTATTAGGTTAGGTTTTATTAACCTTGGGGGAAAATGAGGAAGGGTAATGGAGGTGTGCTTTATTAGTGTGCATTAGGTTAGGTTTTATTAACCTTG
>CABEEJ010000116.1:246073-271092 GCA_901482245.1 Timema douglasi
TTGTCACCCGCTACCGTTGATAATTTCTACCAATTAAAACTTTTTTTTTTTTTAGTGACGAGAACTTGCGGTTTTTAAATCGTTGCTCTTGTGTTGCAGTTGTTGTTTTTCTTATGTTTAGGTCGAGCTTCTATATCCGGAAACCGGGAGAGAAGAAATTGATCCAGAGAAACTTTGGACTACTGTTCTAAAAGTTATACGGTCTGCGGTGGAAAGTAAGTCGGAGTCAGCCAGGTGATCTAATGTTCCCATACACACAGGCGATGTGTTGATACTTCTTTCAATAAAGAAACTTGAACTGAAATAATGATTGAAACTATCACCAAATAACCACCAAGGTGAATTTGTACTGAATGGTCTAGGGATAAGGTGTCAGACTTCTGTGCTGGCGGCCGGGGTTCAATCCTCGGTCCCGGCACAGATTTATCTGATTACCAAACCCTTCCTTCACCTCTGACGAGACATCTTGTGAATCTGAGGAATGCCAGGCCTCCACCGTGGTTCGGATTCCACGTTAAACTGTAGGTCCTCCATTTCATCTCACAATCACCCTACCATTACACATTAGTGTAAGTGCGTACAACCCGAACGGGTAGTAAGACGCGGTGCTAATAATAATAATTTGTACTGAAATAGAGCGATCACGAAATAACTAGAGAATTAGTTCGTATAAATCTACCAGCTGCAGGGGATCTACGGTCTAAGGTGTCATTCTTGCGTTAGACTAGCCTACTAATGATGGGGAGATTGGGGTTTGAATCCCGGTTGAGTCTACGGAGGGTGGTTTTTTTCGTCGATGGCTTCCCACTCTCCTTCCACGCAAATGACTGTGGATTACCTTTAAAATGATTTCCTCCTTATTTCTATTCCTTTAGAGTAATTATCATACATGCCTCTAAGCTGAACAGGTAGTAAGACGTGGTGATAAAAAAAAATCGCATAAGAAACTTGTAGTGATTTAAATATGGGGTATATCATTAACTAACCAGTGCAATGGAGTGGTTTATTCCCGTATCACACGACACTAGCTCGTACTGGAAATACAGCACTAGCTAGCACGTGATCATCTAGCGTCGTGTGAATCAGAAAAAGTAGACTGGTTCTGCCTCTAGGTACTGGCTACCATACTAGTTGTGAGGATAGAACAGGCGCTATTTTCGTACTAGTTTCAACACTAGTCTGTGTAACTCGACCAATCAATGCGCGCTGAGACTAGAGATGGCGCCAACATGGTCATCAGATATGATTTTGTTGTTGGCAGAAAATTACTATAAACATGCTTTTTTTTATATAACACCAAATCGTCACAATATGACAATATATTTAATATTTATTTAATTAAAAACATGTAATCTATAAACGACACACGGTGTTCCAGGCCCAATTTTAATCTAAATAAACTTGATAGCACGCCAACCTTAGGTTTTTTTTAGAATATAAAGTGTGCGTAGGCCTAAAAAAGAATATTTGTATATCAAGGATACTATACTTGGTCACTCATGGGCTTAGGGGCCTCAGATCACATCTTAAATTATTATTATTATTATTAGCACCACGTCTTACTACCCGTTCGGGTTATACACACTTACGCTAATGTGTAATGGTAGGGTGATTGTGTGATGAAATGGAGGACCTACAGTTTAACGTGGAATCCGAACCACGGTGGAGGCCTGGCATTCCCCACATTCACAAGATGTCTTGTCAGAGGTGAAGGAAGGGTTTGGTAATCAGATAAATCTGTGCCGGGACCGAGGATTGAACCCCGGCCGCCAGCACAGAAGTCTGACACCTTACCCCTAGACCGCCAGGTCACCTTCACATCTTAAATAAATGAATACAAATTTAGGGAGATACTAAAAGTTAATCTCACCCCAAATGTAAATGACTAAACCTACGATTGTATCATTTTTAGCATCCCGCGACCATTATTTCGTCTTTCCAGCCAGTCCCGTGTCCATATTCTTTTTCCTACGCTCCTTCTCATAATTTTTAATATTATAAATAATAATTAATGCAACTGCTGCACCCAAAATTAATCTCCGACGTTCGATAAATATTTGCACTAGAACCTAGTAGCAAACTAGCAGCGTGTGAATACTCTAGTCCCGTTTCTATTGTACTAGCTAGTATACAGATATCTAGGCGCTAGCTGGCACACTTGATTTCTAGTACAAGCAAGTGTCGTGTGATAGTAGCCTTGGTAGACAAATTAGTACGGAAATAATTATGACATATATTACGAAATAACCAGCAAGGTAGACCAACAAACGAATGTTGAAATAATGAGACAAGAAGCAATCATTGGAGTAGCTACTCTGAAATAAATATATATATATATATAAAAAAGTATAAAAAAATGACCTTGTAATGCGCGTTGTATTATTCAACGCTCTTTACAAGGTCGTTGTTGTCATACTTGTTTCTTGAATAGTTAGTGCAACCTACAAGAATAAAATTCCTTTCAAAATACGGGTTGTTCATGTATCCATTAAAAGTTTATATATATTTTGAGACAATCCGTCGTATTTGATAAATTGTTAATATAATTATCGCGGAGTTCCTTGGTGTCTAAATTTACAAAGATCGTGACAGACTGGATTAAAGCATCAAACTTGATAAACCGACTCTATACAACTGCCATAAAGTTTTTATGTGTAGGTGCCCGATTTTTCGGTCCTCCATCTTGAAATACGTCACAATATTGCATTTTCTAACACTACTTTACTCTAACGCCTTTTTATAGCTTTCTAACTGACGGATTTTTGACAGTTTTTTTAATGCAACTGAAATTATCAGTAATTTCATGGTTTCATATAAACCTCAATCTGTGTAATATAAGATACATAAATTAACAATAATTTAAAATTTCATATCTTTGTCTTAGACATAACCCATTTTAACAGAAATACGGTGCAAGATAGCGAGAATGTGTTCCTACACATTTAGAAAGAAAAGTTCATTAGTTTTAATTTGATACCATAATCATAAACATCTGATGATAAACAAAGAAGCTACAGCCATTCATATAATTACTACCATGCACTGATCCCGGAGTAGTGGCCGGCACCTGAGCCTCTTTTGTGTTGGAGTCACTTGGTTTATTTTATGTTGAAACAAATCTTCTAGTAGTTTTGTAAAAAGTACTAAACACCCGATAAAAAAAATTCAGAAATATTTATAGGGCTTATTTTATTACCACGTTAATAAATCAGGGTGCAATTCAGAACTGGGGGAAAATATAATTACTAGGCCTATAGGTTTCAATCCTATTTTTCATTGAACTTTGCCCTAGTAAAACAAATCCAGTGGAATTGGACAGATTATATGGAGACAAGAAGTTCGTTGCTCTGTTCGGTGGACTGCACATTGACATTTCTTTATGGAGGATGCTGGGTAATTTGACAGAAGACTATGGCTGGACTGCCCTACTTGTGTAATCTGTAATTGTGGCGCCAGATACGATAGATTCATTACTAAAAGTATCACATCTGAAGAAAACTCGTGATTTCTACGAAATCACCTCTGTAGCTTTAGCAAAATTATAGAACGAAGCAGTCTTGACAGATTGGGATCCTAAATTTGACTTTTAAAAATTTATCTGATGAAAAAAGGAGATGACAAAATAGAGTGAAACGTTCAGAAACTGGGATATGATTCCAAGACTGATCCAGCTTATACGGGTCTTTGTTCGTTCAAACAGACAACGCAACTTACCTCTTTATATACAAGTCTCACGCCATGGTTCTTTGCATTGGACCACCTAAACCACGCCCGCTGGCTTTCAGTGCATATCAGATACATAAAAGCCATCCCAGCGGGAGTGAAGATAGAATTTATTAAAAACTGGGCATTACCCAAGACAACAAGAAAGATTTATGCTATTCTAATAGATCAGACTCACGAGCACAATAACACAATAGTGAAGGTGGCTGGTGGTGCTGGGGAACTTACTGAGAACCCATTGGCTCTTAAACGGTGGATGGTTTCAGGTACTGAAGTTTCCAGAATTATAGAACAACTCGGATACAATTATATTTGTCACAACCACACGCCTTTATGAAGAGGGCATTTTTACACACGAAAAATATAAAGAACATGCTTCAAAGCTAATTCAAACTATTTCTTTGTATGGAAGTCCAGTCATATACAACATGACCTAGTCCATCTTTTGAACAAAAACTATGTGGATCCTGCTATTGCAGTAGCTGCGAGTAAAATAGAGGTTCTAGGATAGGGACAGTGTAACAACGTTATATCTCCGGTTATCATGCTTTAAAGTAAATCAGTACTTGATCCTATTAAGAATAATAGCTTGCCTTTGTTCAAGACACCTCCAACCCAAAAAATAATAATTTAAATTGCAACAAATGTTCAGTGATTTAAAATGTGATACTATTCTCTTTAGCCATCTTTAAGTAGCTTGTCAGTCACGTCTCCCATGAAATCATTCTTGGCCTCCATCCCTCACTGAACACAACACAATTAGGCTTCCAACTAACAAGTCACATCTTTTATATATTTTTTAGTATGTAGAATGTGAGGCCCAAGCATCCGATACAAACATATTTGATGGTACAACTTTGATCCATGTACTACCAATAGCAGAACCCTCCACTTTCAAAAAGTAGAGCTATGTTGCGTTTTTACCTTGGCTTCACAAACAGCTACATAGTTGTAAAAGGGTATATGTAGTCTGGGACATATATAAATAAGACAGCTTGAAGACATTCACAAGAGAAAAAAGAGGCGAAGGCGTATGGAGAAAGGTATTAGGGGGCACCAAGCATCCAAAGGATTTTAATATGTTCCTTAGAAATTTTGAAAACAAAGAGGACCTTTTCAAATTGCTCAGCAAATCAGTGAAACAATCTGAAGTTGCAACAGGAACACAGGCCAGTTGATAGGCAGGTCCGACTGGCTTCGTGTTTCAGCACTGGCTTGATTTGTCGGTCAAATTACGACTAGACTGGCTAGGCAGGTCGACTTACCCGAGGAGTAGGTTTTGAGCCAGTTGGTCGAGTCAGTGGCTTCCTCCACCACTATATTTCTTGATTGGCGCTTCAACCGGTGACGTGTGGACGGTCTCCGCTTCGACTGTCCCATAACAAGCCAGTTGTGTCAGTGCGTTATAGCGGGTTAAAGTAGCAGTTTGCATTTTATTTATCCTGGTTTTTTAAAACTGTTTTTGATGGCACGTACAAGGTAGACTGAGGAAATGACTCTGACACTCATTGAACCAGTTCCACCATTTGTATAAAAACAAAAACGCACGTGACTCCACTTACGCAAATCAAAATGGAAAGTTTTGATGTAGCCGATATCAAAACAAAAATAAAAACATTGCGGGCTACATATAATGGGGATCTAGTGAAAATAGAGACAACTGAAAGATCAGGGTGGGGTTCAGATGATGATTATGTGCCTGTTTTGAAATGATTCAATGTGATGAAGGAGATCATGGACAAGGGCACTTTGAAAAGAAACACATTTAGCAATCTGGTAAGTTCATTTATTTATTTATAAAATAATTTTTTCTTAAACAAATAATTGTTGTCATAAAAATCAACATAAATTTTTTTTAAAGATACCCTACTTAAGAATTTTAGAATTGACAAAAACTTCACTAATGTACCATTCTATCTTGCCACTACAGGACCCTGCTACCATTTACGAGGCAGATAATATTTCACCGAATGAACACCTTCTACATCGCCATCACCCGTGGATGGGCCACCACCGTCGCGGCATCAGGCAGCGACGTATCAGCGGCTGTGTTCCCGACTGGATTCGTTCCTCCACCACCACAGCCGGCTTCGGGGTTTCGTTACCAGAGAGGCAAGGACGACGGTGGAGGACCTACCGGTGGATACGCGAGACAATGATGTGGGCGAAGGAAATAGCGGAGGGAGGCCACAACAACACAAGAAGTTTTCTAATGATTAAGTGTCCTTATATTTTTATATAATATTCACCACATGTATCTCTTTGTCTAGAAAAATAAAGGTTGACCGGGTAACTCCTTCTCGCTCCAGCTGCCTATCGGACTTTCATCAACCCCGCAGCGCGAGAGTATAAAAACGCGAGTTGTTGGCAGATCGAGATCAGTCGGTAGCGGGGAGGAGTACCGATATTACCTTGGCTCTGGATATCATTTTTAAGATCTGGACTCCACTTTTAAATATAAGGTGTTTTGTTCGACTTGATTTTCTACCTATCTTAGATATCTGCTTAGGTTTACAATGATGGGGTAGGGATGAGGAAGGAAGAATTTAGATGAAATGTACCCGCTTAAATTTGGAGGCAGAGAATGATAAAACTGAACTCTATTTCTACCCTAACGCCTAACTTAGAGGGTTCAAATATAAAATAATAATAATAGGTCAGCAAAATGAGAGAGTGTGCTGTGTAAGTGAAAAACTGCAGAAAGAGCTGGGCTAAACATAAACAATACCCAGCACACGCAATTAGGAACAATTGCGGACTCGTCCCCACGGTCACCCTCAACAATATATAACAATAAACAAGAACGTAACTATACCTCTGATTCGATTATCACACAACACTTTAGTTAGCATATGATACCTAAGGATGAACGTAAAAAGGGGTAAGTACAAATATTATCGTTAAGAATTGTTTATTAAATATTTAAAAAAAATATGGACAACAATTGATTTAAATAAATAATCCCCCCAAAAAATAGGGTATACAATATTTTGCAATCTTAGTACCATGACCTCAAATGAGGGGCGCCAAACGTATATGTGGTTACCATCACTAATCACGCTAACAAAAATAGAAGTTAGGCAAAACAACAATAAATGACTCCTCAATTTAACCTCAGCCTAATTGCTAATGTTCATCACAACATTATTTAAAATTATTTTATGCTAGTATTCTTTCATTTCTTTGTTCCGTAAAAAGGGAAAATATACTTAACCCTAAAATTATTAGATATTTTATGTTGGCGTTAGCTAGAGAAATCCATATTTAATTTGCCAACACTTAACAAATTACCAAGTAATAATATTAACAGCATTTCTAGATATATGCTTCCTAGTTAGAGTGCAAAGTTTAAGTCCGTTATACTCGGAGTAAATATTTAGTACTTAAAAATATTACTATCACCAGATATTCCACTTTTGTTCAACTTCAAAGCTTAAGTCCATTAATACTTGACATAAACACTAAGTGCAAAGTTCAAAGTTTAAGTCTATCAACATTTTAAATAAATACAAGTGAAAAAGAAATATCATAAACGATATCATTAGATATTCCATTTTTTGCTAAAGTTCAAAGTTTAAGTCCGTTAATATTTGAAATAGTTACTAAGTGCCGAAAAATAATTTTGAAACATAAAATATTATGCCGAAAAATAATTTTGCTTACATTATTAATTTCCAAAGCCTTCGCTTACCAAAGCCAGTCCCAGAGTAGTCCTTCACTCACACGATCACTCTTTTATAAGGTAAAACACAGTCCACAGAACACGGAACGATGGGATGACTGGGGGTGGGGGGGACCAAAGAACATAAATAAGGAGGGGATGTTCTACGAGCGTCTAGACGGCAGTAGAAACGGAACTTTGGCACTGGCGAAGAGTTTCTTCTTTCCAACCGAAGATCTTTGGTTCGGGGGAGTTGCCGTTGAGCGTTTGAATAGGCGCAGCCTTCAGTATCGCGTGGTTAGTCGCCTTGTTCAGGTGTGTGTGTTTCGGTGGGCCGGTCGTGCGTGTAGTCGAGCCAGCAGCAGATGGTGTCGGTACAATTGGGTAAGTCCGTTGTATTTAGTTTGGTTGTGGTTAGCTTGTGGCTAATTCTACAAAACCACTTTCATTACACCTACCCGTAAAACTTGTCGTTTGAAAAGATGAACAATAAACATATATGGTTAATATGGATTAATTATCTCGCCATTATGGTTGAGTTAATTTTATATCTACTCACTTTTGAAGAAGAAAACTATACATGATTGAAAATAAATATCATGACAAAATCTTATATACATTTTTAGTTATTCTATTATAGTTAGGGATAAAACTTACAAAGGTCACTAAACAGTAAACTACCATCACATATTTAAAATAAACATAAAAATAAATATACATTATTTAGCAATTTTGAACAAAATCGGCAAAGTCATTTTTTTAAATATCAAGTCCTTCAAAATCAACATCAGTAAAATAAACTTAATTAGAGAGTTGTAAAAAAACCTCTTTAGTATATAAATAATATTTAAATCACAGGTTATTAAATTGTTTTCTTTATTTGCGACTGCTTTTTGTAAATCAAAATTTTTATCTACTCCCGGCATTGTTGGTTGAGATTTTTTTTATTTTCTTAGTGTTAGTTTTTGAGCAGTTTTAGATAAAATGAGGAAATAGAAATATACAAATAATAGCATTAAAAAGGATTGGTATCTGATTACAAATGATTACTAATAAGTATAAGAAAATAATGAGCTGGATTAGTTTGCTTGTTTTAACTTGGTAAAACCATATTATTTAGAAAAAATAATATGGTTACAATAAATTTAATTTAATTTTGTCTTAATGAGTTTAAATATTAATCACAAAAGTGAAAAATCTCAGTAATATACAATAAAATAGAACATAATATGTAGTGGAAACAGACCACGTTGATAAAATAAACATATTACAAAATGTAATTATAAGCTCATAAGTTTAAATAATTTCAGTTGAGAACTTTACATTAGAAAAATATATTTTTAATATTAAACCGCAAATAACTAATTAAATTAACAGAAACGTATTATAACATATTATTAGACAAATACTAAATTATTAAGAAGTGGAGATGATATTGTATTCATGGGCTAATTTAATCCCAGGAGGAGGGGTTGGAGCGTTTCAAAATTATAAGTTTATGACATGATGTTAAAACTTACTAAAAACCCTAAGAAACAAGAACATTGTTAAGTTATACATTAATGGTGGAACTTTGTTTGTGTAAGAGGGATAGAGGGGAAGGGCGTAGACAAATAACAAAAAAGTTTTTTAGGGTCTTTCTATCCTCCTTTAATGTTAATGTTATAAAATTAGATACTTCTACTTTTTGTGTTGATCCTCATTTGAAGAATATTCCTTTTAATTTTTGAAATTTGGTTACTCCTAGACGCTATTTGGTGTAGTCTCTTTCGGCAATTTTTTGAAAATTGAATGGCTCTAAAATTTATTACAAGAAGTGATCCTCACAATATATGTATATGTATATATATATATATATATATAATTTCCTAGACTCTATTTTAAGGAGTCCTCACCCATAATTTTCTAATTGGTTGAGCTGAAAACATGGATTACAATGTTTGTTTTACAGACATCTTTTTTTTACTTGTTAATTTTATTAATACAAAATGTTTAAATTGAGGTGGAAGCTTTTTTATTTATTAATTAATGTTGTATCCTTAGACATACACATATTTAGTATTGTACACGAACCACATAACTCGCACACGTATTAACACCAAAAGCACAAAGATAAAGTCTTATAACGGAACATGTTGTCCATCACTTCCTACTATGACTACTCTAGTCAGTTCAGTCCAGATTGACCAACTTAACCTATACACATCCTTGCTATAGAGTATATTACATTCCTCCCCTCCTATATATCTACACATAATCTCTCAAGTACACAGGAGTACGCAACTGTATCCGTGGCCCCAGGAGAGGCCATGATTCTGGTGTTGCTGGTTGTTTATCTGTGTTGTCCATCAGTGATGTTGGTTGCTGTTCCTGTGGTTGGGGATTTTCTACTGGTTGCTGCTCGTGGTCTCCTCTTGATAGTGGTGTTTGTAGTGGTTGTTGAAGTGGTCTTGCTCTCTGATGTGTCACAAGGTCTTTAACTGGGTATCTTGCTGGTTTAACTTGTGAAGATGGTCTCTCCGAGGCATCCTCTGGTTGAGGTGTTCTTTCGTAGCGTTTTCGAAGTTGGTCTATGTGTCTTGTTTGTCCAAGTCCTTCCTTAAAACCGACACTGTACATATTCCTTCCTAGCACGTCAGTGACCACTGTTGGCATCTATTTAGGCCTCTATACTCCATACTGCCTTGCCCAGACTGCTGCTCCTTCAGTGAAGATTCGCATATGCTCCGTATCTTGAGGGAGTGCCGCAAAGCCTGTTGTTTGTCTATCTGGACGTAGAACATCCAAGCGTGTTCGGAGTTGGCGATGCATCAGAAGCTGGGCTGGACTTTGGCCTGTAGTTCCAGCAGGGGTTGTCCGAAGCATGAGGAGGATTCTTGCGAGCTTAGTATGCCAGTCGCCTGTCATTCTTCCCAACTGTTTCTTAACTGTTTGAACCATACGTTTTGCTTTCCCATTGCTTGCAGGATGATATGGTACTGTTGTTAAATGCTTAATTCCAATGAGCCTAAGAAACTGTTCGAACTCCTCAGACACAAAATTACGGCCATTGTCACTTACTAGGACTGTTGGAAGCCCATGTGTAGCAAAAATGTCTCTTAAATCCATTATTATGCTCGTTGATGTCTGACCTCAGGCCATTTAGAATGCGCACCCACAAGTATTAAAAAATTGTCCTTGTATCGGCCCTGCCATGTCAATGTATAGACATATCCACGGGCTTGTTGGTGCTATCCATGACTGTACTAGGGTCTGTGGTGGATTGTTCCGGATTTCTTGACAGGTTCGGCAAGTTCCCACTACTTCCTCTATGGTTGCGTCCATCTTAGGACACCATGTATAGGTGTGAACTAAGGCTTTTGATTCCACCACACCTGGATTTGTAGCATGAAGCATGAGGATAAACCTATTGTGGAGTTTATTTGGCAATATCACTCTACTACCCCCAGATTAAGCAATCTCGTGACAAAGATATTTACGAGCGTCGTGCGCTGTAGGGCTTGAAATACTCCCCCGCCTATTCTTCGGGCCAACCCTGTAAAACCCACTCTTTAACCTTACACAGCACAGGATCCTTTATTGTTTCCCTGGCAATTCCAATCACTGAGATAGGCGGGTCTTCTTTCTATGTCTAGCATAAAAATGCCCCTGGGTTGTATATTCACAGTTTCTGAAGTGTTCAATTGATGTCTGCTAAGCTCCTCTGCATTTCCATGTTGTTTCGCTGGTCTATAAATAATGTTATAAGCAAAACCTCCTAGCATCAAGCTCCACCGTAACATCTGAGGTGTCATAACACTTGGTGTCTGGCGGGTAGGATGAAATAATCCTTGAAGTGACTTGTGATCTGTGGCTATTCTGAAAGATCGACCCAAGATAAACTGTTGAAACTTGTCGACACCAAATATAACCAACAAGGCTTCCTTATCGATTTGAGCATAGTCACGCTCAGCTTGTGACAGACTGTTCTTGATCCAAACGCTACCGGAGCTTCCATTCCATTGTCCATAATATGGGAGACGACTGCTTCATCCCCGTAAGGAGATGTATCACAAGCTATTATCAAATATCTAATTCTATCATAATGCGTCATAATTAAGTCTGATGTTAAAATGGCTTTTGCCTTATTGAATGCACTCTCGTAGTTTTGAGTCCACTGCCATAGTACTTCTTTATCTAGAAGACGAGTAGGGGTTTCAAAACAGTAGCTTTGTTCATCAGGAATCGCTCATAAAAATTGAAAAGTCCTAAGAAAGCCTGAAGTTCTGTTTTATTCTTAAGTGCTGGAGCTTTGTGTATGGCTTCAACCTTTCCTTGTAGGGGTGGATGCCTTGGACATCTACCTGAAAACCTAAATACCACTGCTGGAACTCCAAACCTGTACTTGTCCTTCCTTAACCGCAATCCTACATCACTCAATCTTTGTAGTACTTCCTGTATTCTGGAACTATGTTGTTATCTATCGCTGCCCGATATAATTATGTCATCCAGGAGTACCGCTGTACCTGGTATACCTGCTAATATACCTTCAATAAGTCTCTGAAAAATTCCCAATGCTACACTAATTCCAAAAGGCATTCTTGTAACCTGCATAAAGCCTTTTGGCGTATTAACCATCAATATTTTAGAAGATTCTTCATCCACTTTAACTTGGGAATAAGCATGTGCAAGGTCAAGCTTAGAAAATATGGCTCCACCTATTAGCCATGCAAAAGCTTCAGTTTCAGTTGGTAAAGGGTATTTGTCAGGGCATAGCACTTTATTAACTGTGCTCCGGTAGTCCACGCACAACCGCAGAGATCCATCCCATTTTGGCACAATCACTAAGGGTGTAGCCCACTTTGAAAATGATACTGGTTTGTACATCCTATCCTCAACTAACCTTGTAATCTCTCGATTGACATCGTCTGCCAGTGCCAGTGGTATTGGACGGCTCCGTAGATACTGAGGTTGCACAGTAGGGGTTTCAAAACAGTAGCTTTGTTCATCAGGAATCGCTCATAAAAATTGAAAAGTCCTAAGAAAGCCTGAAGTTCTGTTTTATTCTTAAGTGCTGGAGCTTTGTGTATGGCTTCAACCTTTCCTTGTAGGGGTGGATGCCTTGGACATCTACCTGAAAACCTAAATACCACTGCTGGAACTCCAAACCTGTACTTGTCCTTCCTTAACCGCAATCCTACATCACTCAATCTTTGTAGTACTTCCTGTATTCTGGAACTATGTTGTTATCTATCGCTGCCCGATATAATTATGTCATCCAGGAGTACCGCTGTACCTGGTATACCTGCTAATATACCTTCAATAAGTCTCTGAAAAATTCCCAATGCTACACTAATTCCAAAAGGCATTCTTGTAACCTGCATAAAGCCTTTTGGCGTATTAACCATCAATATTTTAGAAGATTCTTCATCCACTTTAACTTGGGAATAAGCATGTGCAAGGTCAAGCTTAGAAAATATGGCTCCACCTATTAGCCATGCAAAAGCTTCAGTTTCAGTTGGTAAAGGGTATTTGTCAGGGCATAGCACTTTATTAACTGTGCTCCGGTAGTCCACGCACAACCGCAGAGATCCATCCCATTTTGGCACAATCACTAAGGGTGTAGCCCACTTTGAAAATGATACTGGTTTGTACATCCTATCCTCAACTAACCTTGTAATCTCTCGATTGACATCGTCTGCCAGTGCCAGTGGTATTGGACGGCTCCGTAGATACTGAGGTTGCACTGAGAGGCCCATCATTAATGAAACTGGTTGTCCAACATTTTCTTCTAGTTTGTGATCTTCAAAAGCTGAGAATGTCTGTACTGTATCCATGAACTTACTATCGGTGATATGATGAATTCATTGCACTTTAATTCCCAACTCGTTGAACCAATTTCTCCCGAGTAGGCTTGGCCCATTTCCTTCCACTACTATTACGGGCAGAGTAGCAGACATACTATTGTATGTAGCGTCCACATTACACAGAAACAGGATACAAAGAGGCTGTTTTGTTCCCCAGGTGCAAAGCTGAATATCGGAACTTATAAGTTTTGGCTTAGAGGTCCATATTTTTTCATAGGTTACTGAGCTGATAACTGTCAGGGCTGCTTCTGAATCGATCTCCATGTGATGTTTAGTTCCATTTAACATCACATTTATGTGGAAGGGTGGGTTGTCTCTAGTTTCAGATCCTATAGAAAACAGCTGATATGCCAAATCTTGCAGGTTCCATGGGTGCTAAATGGTTTGTTTGTGGATGTTGCACTCTTCGTTTGACGTCATTTTGTCTCTTTTGACCTACATGCCCTTTATATGTGACCCAAATTATTACAAAAACGACATATCACATTCGCCCATTGACATTCAGAGGTTAGATGCTCTTTGTCACAACGATAGCACCGTTGGTCCTTTTGTTGGCTTGGAGAAAATCTTTGTTGATTATTGGCACTTCTTTGCTGAGATTGGTGGTTTCTAGATAGTCTGTGTACTTCCATTGGGTCTGCTTCTTGGCCTTGGTACTCAACTGGTGTTGCGGAAGTTGGCCGCATCACACGTTGATGTTGTGCCACTGCTTCGCTACTTACTGTCATGGAAATTGCCTCATCTAACTTAATTTCATTTTTAGAAATCATTTCGTGCTGCACTGTTTCATCCGTGATCCCCTGCATTAAACGATCCCGCAGCATCCGATTTGTAAATGTTCCAAAGTTACAATAGTTGGCCATCTATCTCAAAACTGCAACATAATCCACAATGGACTCCGTCGGGTCGCTGATACCTTTTGGTGAAATTGAAAGTTTGTACAGTTTCATTGAGTTTTGGCTCAAAATGACCGTTTAAAACACTAACTAAATCACCATATTATTTAGAATCGGGATCCTCTGGCGCAACTAACGCAGTTATTATTATTATTAGCACCGCGTCTTACTGCCCGTTCGGGCTATACGCACTTACGATAATGTGTAATGGTAGGGTGATTGTGAGATGAAATGGAGGACCTACAGCTTAACGTGGAATCCGAACCACGGTGGAGGCCTGGCATTCCCCACATTCACAAGATGTCTTGTCAGAGGTGAAGGAAGGGTTTGGTAATCAGATAAATCTGTGCCGGGACCGAGGATTGAACCCCGGCCGCTAGCATAGAAGTCTGACACCTTACCCCTAGACTGCCAGGTCACTGACAACTAACGCAGTTAAGCGATCAAATGTTTTATCCCCGATCACACAAAACAATATAGACCGTTTCTTCTTATCGTCGATTATATCATTAGCAATTAAAAAGTGTTCCAACCTCTTTGCGTAGTTCGTTGACGTGTGTGGTTGGGTAGTATCAAATTCCGCAAGACTTGATAAAAACGCTGCCATTATGAATCCTTCGGTAGCTTGACCTATACCATAGGTTACGTATCAATCACCTCGTCACCAAACTGTTGTGTCCTTACACATACACATATTTAGTCTTGTACATGAACCACATAACTCACGCACGTAATAGCACCCAAAAGGACAAAGATAAAGTCTTAGAGCGGAACATGTTGTCCATCACTTCCTGCTATGACTACTCTAGTCAGTTCAGTCCAAGATTGACCAACTTAACCTATACACATCCCTGCTATAGACTATATTACAATCATAAATGTTCTTAATCTACAGTTATGTAATTGATTTGAATAAAACACTATATTTTTATTAAAACCACAATTATTTTGCAGACGAAGTTTTTTTTATCGTCAATGTTACTGTATTTGTTTAAATCATTCTTTAAAAAAAAACTGCACGGTGTGAGTTTGCAAGCGAGCTATACCGACCAAGCTGCCATCCTGTTATCGATGATTGTGCCAATTTTGTTGTTAAACGGTGTCATATGGTCCGCACAGTGAGCCCTACACCTGTTTATCTCAGTTTTCTAAATCAAAGCGGCTACTTCTTTATTTAATTATCTCCTCATTCATCCTTAAGAGGCTGAGTTTGACCCTGTTTCAGACCCACTGCTTCACAGATATAAAATACAATTAAATAAAAAAGACTTATTGAATTTATTTTTGTTTTTAGTAAAATATAAGCTTTGCTACATTATCATTATGTAGGGTAAATAAATTGGATAAAATAATGAATACAAGCCTTTACAATCTTCTAAACTAAATTATTGATAATTATTTCTTTACTCTTTTGGCATTATTTTGAAAGTGAGCAGTGTGTGTATATAAAACATACCAAACGATGGCTTATTAATTTTTGTTACAGACGCCGGGGTGAGCTTAAATCAGGTCACGTGTCTTGGGATATCCACCCAGAGGTCCACCTTCACAACTTGGCACAAGGACACTGGGAAAACTTTTCACAACTTTATCACATGGAAAGACATAAGAGCTGATGGCTTGGTGCGATATTGGAACAATTCTTACAAAATGATGGTTAGTATGCATCAGTGATATTCAACCTAGGAGTGGTGACCCCACTTGGGGTCATGGTGTGCACAAGGTGAGGTCACAATAATAATAATTGTATATGCTATTAACTTATACCTACACTTTCAAATGATTATCATGATTGTAGGACCCTACATAAATAAACTAGAAATGGGCTGCGACGTTGTTCTGTGTGTCTCTACACAACACAGCATATTTTATACTCTCCATTTACAGTTAAGTCCCAGATATCCCAGGTTAGAGGGACCTACGTGGCCTCAGATAGACAATTATTCTAATAATACGGAACACGAAAGAATACTCTATACTAAAATACACAACACTAAAGTTTAAATAACTAAACTCTCACAACCTTTTTAAAATAAATGGTACTGAACTGAACTGAACTGAACTGAACTGAACTGAACAGTCTTTCGAGCTCCTTCACCTAAAAATGGTAGTATTTACTTAAACTTCATAATATATCTGAAAATAAATGATAAACTTTGTTGCAGAAACACAATGGAAAAAAAAGTTTCATATGCCGCCACTTTTACAGATCGATATTGAAAGAAAGTAGCACCTATGTCCAACAAAGAGCATAACAATAAATTCCTGATTTACCAAACCTCAATTTAAATAATATATCTGCCAATATTTCAGAAACTTGTGATATTAAATATATATATATTTCAAATTCTCACACTTCCAAAATATTTTATGATTGAAGCAAAAGGTGGAAGTAGAGAGGTTGTAATGAGACGATAGCAGAGAGAGTTGTTCTATAGGTGTGTAAGAGACCTGCTGTTGAGAAGGGAAGTCCCTTTGAAGTGTAACTATGTGTTGTATAGGGTGTACTTTGTACCCATTGTCACACATGCAGCAGAAACATGGACAGTGAACGTAAGAGAGACTAGGAAAGTGGAGGCCATGGGAATAAAGTTTGTGAGGAGCAACCGAAGGACATGAAATAGCAGAGGAAGTAACAATGAGATGGTATGGGCATTTAATGAGGATGTTGGAGTACATGAGATAGTAGAGGAAGCAAGACTGAGATGGTATGGGCATTTAATGAGGATGTTGGAGTACATGAGATAGTAGAGGAAGTAACAATGAGATGGTATGGGCATTTAATGAGGATGTTAGAATACGTGAGATAGTAGAGGAAGCAAGACTGAAATAGTATGGGTGTTTAATTAGGATGTAAAAAGAGATGATGCCAAAGAAAATGTTGGAAATCAAGTGTGTAGGAAAAAGACCACAAGGGAGGCTAAGGTAGATTACAGAAAGTGTGCAAATGGCAGGGGAAGAATAGAACAATTAAAGGAGGAAGAATGTTGGAAGGATGGAGGAAGATGGAGGCATTTTACTAAACTGACTCGGCCACAGGCTGGAAACAGTTGATGATGATGATGATGATATTTCAAATTTAATTTTTATTTGTAATAGTACTACAGCTAGGGGTGGACTGGTTGGATATTTATGAATACCACTTAAGCTAGGTTTCATTTGTTTCAGTGCCATCTGAAATGGTGAAGGTTGAGGTAAAGTCTTTTTATTTTAATAAGTAAATTTAATCTTAAATCTCTTTCAGCCAAATCATTGAGAATTTTTCGACTATTCCCTCCACTTAAAACATTAGCTTTTACCTTTTACTGAAATGAGATAAACTTATTCTAAATTACTATACAATAGCTGTGAATATATTTTTGATATGTTTAAATCTTTTAAATTGATACCCCACCAGCTACTTGTGTAGATTACAAATCTATATTCACTTAAACAAATGTTTCACTTAAGAAATTATTCAATAACAACACCAAGAAGCAATAAATGGGACGGTTTTACATTTAAGGTCATTGTATATCCTCACAAATGAATCACTGAAATATTTTAATACAATTTAATAAAAAATAATCATTTAGAATTGTTAAATTTGTTTTGGCTTAAAGCCGTTGCCACAGCCCCATGATGTGGCCCATCGGGATATATCTTGGTGTCCTGGAGTCCCAGTCTACCTCTGACTACAACAATACAATGATAAGTTAATTCTTATCTCAAAAATATCATATTCTGAAAATTTAAAAATGACACCTGGACACGGGAATCGAACTCGGGACCTTCGACTTAGTACGCCAATGCTCTTAACACTGAGCTATCCAGGATTCGTCCCGTGCCCATGGTCATTCTTCACTCATAGTTTTAAGGCAGAGTCTAAGATGGACGTGCGGAAGTCGTCAGCTTATAAAAATGTGATTATCTAATATCACAGCCATCAGACAATGCAGCCATTATCTATGAGGGACTATCCCCACTAAAATGCATTAACAATAGTTTCGGCTATTTGTTTCATTATCTCAAAGAGTTATAGAGATAACATAAAAATCATATATCAGCTGATGTATATGACCTACCCACTACGTATGTCATTTTCTCGAGAAAATGAAATACGCCATATTTTGGTTTGTAATGTTAAATATTACTGTTGATGTGAATTTTAATCAAAATTGTTTGAGTTAATTTGAGAATGTAGATTTTTTTCTCTTTCTATGCCCATAAGTAAACTACCCCAATTTTAGGGCTGAATATCTTATTCTAAGAATTCCTTGGGATAATCTTATAAAAAGTCCTAGTTTTAGCCCATTCGGTAAAATTGTTTCAGCTCTAGGTCGAGACGACAGACACACAGACAGGTGGAATTGCAAAAACATTCAACCTTTTGTCAAGAAATGTAAAACTCAAAATATATGTGAGAAAAAAAAAGTCACCGGTTGTTATTTATGGTTGTAAAACACTGTTTCTTATCTTACTTTATGAGAATAAATTTAGGGTGTTTAAAAACAAAGTACTTAAAAAGCGGTTTGGTCCATAAAGCGATAAAGGTAATGTCGAGAGTGAGGGGGCTAAATACCCTGGACATTGTTAGGGTCATCAAACCTCTCGAAATCAACAACGCTAAAGGTATAATATATACATAGCTTAGTCTTATAGAGCGCTCACCCCATGCTTGCTTGTGTTTAGGGGTAGTTATACAAATAATGTGCCCACTTCTGGCTCGGGATCCCTCACAATCATCTTCACTGTTAGAAACAAGGGTGAGGCCACCCTTTAAAAAATGTAATGTCAGACACCATTCTTTTAAATTATCCATCCCATCCTTTTGCCCTAGGTCAGAAAATTCAAGTTGTTAGCAGCCATTAAATTGCTTTGTAGCTTCAACAGCTATTGTCTGTCTCGCTTAGGGCATTTATATTTTTATTTACTCTCTGGTATTAGTTGCTGCGAGGTAGTTCTATACAGTCCACCTTACTACAATACACTTTAGCCCTGTCTTAAGCTGGTAATATCCAGTCCACCTCATTACACCCTACCTCTTACAGGTCCACTCTAATATTATCCTACCATCTACGTCTAGGTCTTCACACTGGTCTCTTATCATTTGGTTTGCCAATCAATTGCCTGAACATGGTTATAATTTCTTCCATTCGTATTGCGTGTCTTCCCACCATCATCTGCGAACTTTGATTGCCTTAACAATGTCTAGAGATATGGATAGAGAATTTTAACACATTATCTTGTTACCTTCCTTCATTCTCTGCTATCTTCATTGCCTTTTGAACCAAATATTTTACTTGATAGTTCATGTATTAATGATTATAATTTCAGAGTCTTCGCACTGGTGCCCGCTTGCTGTACACGTTTACGAGAAGCAAGAGGTTTCTGGCTGGAAGTGTGCTACGTCTTATGAACACACAAGTTAGATATTACTTACTATACTGATAATTTTTTATATATATATATATATATATATATATATATATATATATATATATATATATCTATAGGCTACATCACTTGTAGCTTAGTTTGTAGAAAGATTATAGCTTGTACTAAGGTACAGTTGCCCAGGGGACACCCAAATGTACTAATCATGCACTCTTTCCATGGAGGATCTGTGTAATGAGGTGGACTGGATATAACTAGCTCAAGATAGGAATAGGGTGTAATGAGGTGGCCTGTATAGAAATAGTTCATATAGAAAAGTGTGTAATGAGGTGGACTGGATAGAACTAGCTCAAGATTGGGATAGAGTGTAATGAGGTTGACTGGATAGAACTAACTCATATAGGAATAGGGGTAATGAGGTGTATCGAATAGAACTAGCTCAAGATAGGGATAGGTGGTGTACTTTTGTAAGTGCAGCAATGAACTTTCAAGCTCATAATGCCTTAGATTAGGTGAGTTACCTAGAAGTATTAACTGATCTTTTTACCTTTGAAACATTTTCGTTTTGAAACTCATCTTAATACCCTATTGGACGTTTTGAAAATAAAATAAAATCGTAAACAATGTGAATTTTAAGTTATAGATGACACATAATTTCCGGTTTATCATAACAAGGAACCATTTTTATTTGGTGGGTATGACTTTACTTTAGGGTAAAATATCTTTCTAATTTAATCATTTAGGAAAATGCCATTCTCTCATCACCATTGTTTACCGGCTTTCTTAAATCTGGTCCTGCTTTCTGTATGCAGGTGACCATGCGCCTGGTCTGGGCTCTTCAACATGTGGAGAGTCTGAAGGAGGCAGCGTCCCAGGGGCACGCCATGTTTGGAACTGTGGACACCTGGTTGCTGTACCGCCTCACAGCCGGCCGCCTGCACGTCACAGACGTGTCCAACGCTAGCGCCACTGGAATGTATGATCCCTTTACCATGGATTGGGGAAGCTGGGCTCTTCAGCTCTTTAACATTCCTGGCGACATGCTCCCCAAGGTGTGCGACACCGCTGCGAACTTTGGTGTGGTGGATCCTAGGATTCTCGGTACAGCTCTTGCCATACGATGCTCGGTAAGTTCTGCTTGGATACATTACCTCTCATTGTGGATTCACACATTTGCTGAAAAAATAAACACAGAGCAGAAACATAACCACTTGACGAGCTCTAAGCCTATCACAAGATTTCAACCTCATCGGCGTGATTTGATATAACCTCAGATTTTCTTTTTCTGTGAGTCATTATCAATCATCCTATGACACAAAATTATATTTCAAAATCAATTGACTCACTCATCATGCATGCGCTTAAACCAACCTATTTTATTGTACTATATTTTAAACAATGATTTTAAAATATAGTACAAGACACATTAAGGCAAAATACAAAATGTTGGCTCCTAAAAAAACACTACCGATACTTATAAAATTCATGCAAAAATGTTTTAGCTCTACATATAATTCCGTAAAAGAATTACTATACAAACAAAATGTTAAATTAATCAATCAAAAATATTTTTCTGTTAAACATAATTTACATGAACAACAATAAAAGAAAAGCAAGTTAAGAATAGGACATAATGAGATGGACTTGATAGAACTAACTCAAGGTAGAGATAGGGTGTAATGAGGTGGACTGGATATTACTAGCTTATTAAGAGGTAGGGTATAATAATATGGGGGGACTGGATCATTACCAACTTAATAACGGATTGGGTGTAATGTGGGGGACTGGATCATACTAGCTTAATAAGGTGGACAGGATATAACTAGCTCAAAATAGGGATAGGATGTAATGAAATGGACTGGCTAGAACTATTTGAGTGAATATTTCTGTAATAACTAATAGCAAAACTATAACAAAGCTATATATCTATAAGAATTCGCTATGGTAAAGGAGCAACTGGCAATATTAACAATCTAACATTTTGAAATTTTTCATATATCTGAGTCGATATTAACCACGCGAGAACAAGAGAATATAAACGCTGTTTGCCGTTTTAACAATGGGATTCTCTCAGGGATGTAATTTAGTGAAACATAGGCCTAAGTAAAATCTGATTCATGACTATCATTAGTCTCATTCTTACACTATACTTGTAAAAAAAACTTTTACTTTACATCCATTACTGTTTCCAGCCTATTGCCTGGGTTAGTTTTTTATTCAAGCCATTTTTCCCCCCTTACCGGCTAGCTGGGCCTGTTGTAGCTTCATGTGCTGTATGATCTACAATAAGACTAGGACAGGAACAACATCCAGTCCCCAGCCGTTAATTTATCAATGTGGAAGGGTAAAACCACATTTCACCAATAATAAAGTTTCAACCATGCCAGGAATCGAACCAGGGACACTTAACTTAGTAGACATACGCGATACCGACTGAGCTAAGGTATCGGACCTATCTTAGTAACAAACTAGTTGTTTTTATGTGATTTCATCAAGATATTAGTTACTAACTGATACCAGACACATTTCCAGGGAATGTATTAGTTATTAACTGATATCAGACACATTTCCAGGGAGTGTATTAGTTACTAACTGATACCAGACACATTTCCAGAGAGTGTATTAGTTACTAACTGATATCAGACACATTTCCATGGAGTGTATTAGTTACTAACTGATACCAGGCACATTTCCAGGGAGTGTATTAGTTACTAACTGATACCAGACACATTTCCAGGGAGTGTATTAGTTACTAACTGATACCAGACACATTTCCATGGAGTGTATTAGTTACTAACTGATACCAGACACATTTCCATGGAGTGTATTTGTTACTAACTGATACCATGCACATTTCCAGGGAGTGTGTTAGTTACTAACTGATACCAGACACATTTCCAGGGAGTGTATTAGACATGGAGTGTATTAGTTACTAACTGATACCAGACACATCTTCAGGGAGTGTATTAGTTACTAACTGATACCAGGCACATTTCCATGGAGTTTATTAGTTACTAACTGATAACAGACACATTTCCATGGAATGTCTTAGTTACTAACTGATACCAGACTCATCTCCATGGAATGTATTAGTTACTAACTGATACCAGGCACATTTACAGGGAGTGTATTAGTTACTAACTGATACCAGGCACATTTCCAGGGAGTGTTTTTGTTACTAACTGATACCAGACACATTTCCAGGGAGTGTATTAGTTACTAACTGATACCGGGAACATTTCCAGGGAGTGTATTAGTTACTAACTGTTACCAGGCACATTTCCAGGGAGTGTATTAGTTACTAACTGATACCAGGCACATTTACAGGGAGTGTATTAGTTACTAACTGATACCGGGCACATTTCCAGGGAGTGTATTAGTTACTAACTGTTACCAGGCACATTTCCATGGAGTGTATTAGTTACTAACTGATACCAGACACATCTTCAGGGAGTGTATTAGTTACTAACTGATACCAGGCACATTTCCATGAAGTGTATTAGTTACTAACTGATAACAGACACATTTCCATGGAATGTATTAGTTACTAACTGATACCAGACACATTTCCATGGAATGTATTAGTTACTAACTGATACCAGACACATCTCCAGGGAGTGTGTTAGTTACTAACTGATACCAGGCACATTTCCAGGGAGTGTATTAGTTATTAACTGATACCAGGCACATTTCCAGGGAGTGTATTAGTTACTAACTGATATCAGGCACATTTCCACGGAGTGTAGTAGTTACTAACTGATACCAGACATATTTCCAGGGAGTATATTAGTTACTACCTGATACCAGGCACATTTCCAGGGAGTGTATTAGTTACTAACTGATACCAGGCACATTTCCAGGGAGTGTATTAGTTACTAACTGATACCAGGCACATTTTCATGGAGTGTATTAGTTACTAACTGATACCAGACACATTTCCAGGGAGTGTATTAGTTACTAACTGTTACCAGACACATTTTCACCAAACTTCTCCAGCTTATGCCGACCTGGCTTTGCAGATGGCTGACCAGGCAGCATCCTTGTTCGGGTTGTGCTGCTTCCAAGAGGGAGATGTCAAGGTCACCATGGGGACTGGGACCTTTATAAACCTCAACACTGGGAAAACCCCTCATGCTTCTGTTGCAGGTAGGACTGTTCTCTTCTTTGATTTACTCTTATCTTGAAACAGGTGTCGTGAAAAATGATCAAAAAGGAGAATGGAAAAAGTCACCTTTTGAAGAACTGCGTGGTTTGTATGTATCCCCAAAAATATCAAGGACAATCAAGGCGTGAAGGCTAAGGTATGGGGGTAGAGGTGTCATATGAAACGTATGAGTGAAAACAGGTGTGTACACAACATTCTAGTAGAGAAACCTGAAGTAAAAAGATCACTCACTTGTTAGGCTGAGATGTTGATGGAAGTAATATGTGAAATGTATTTGAATTAGGTTGTCTGTCAGGTTAAGGATTGGATGGGGTTGTCTTAGGATAGGGTTGAATGGCGAGATTATATTTTGGTGGCCATGGACTGCACCTGTCATACATTTCTTGAGGTTATAGATTTAGTTACTGAATTAATACTGACACAAATCATTTAAAAACACTTCAATATCGTTAATAAGGGGATCGATGCCCCAAATGGCCAAGGAACGAGATAAAGTTCCTTACCTAAGAACATCGAAACAGGAGATGCTTTGATAGACTTATGATAGGCAATATTATACACTAAATTTTGAATTAACAGATTGATAACCAAAACGTTCTTGTGGCCTTGGTAAAATATAGGAGTCACTTTCAAGCTATTCAATCTTAATATTTGGTTATCTCTAAGACTCTCTCCAACTCGTTTATCTAAAGCCTAGGCCTACACACAAGGTACATACTCATCATTCTCCACCCTCTTCAGTATCTTCTGTCACCTCATCATCTGGCAACAATGTCTCCATTAGAAGAACCGCATATTTCTCCCAGTTGGTCGTGGTACTTCCATCATTTTCAGATAGTGTGGTTATTATGTCTTGGGCCGTAATTTCCCGAAGGTTATCTTAAATGGCACCCCCCAAGGTCTCCTCTGTAGCTCCTTCTGAACATACTTCTCCCAAGTTTTCCTCTTATCCTGAGACAACCCATCCTAAAACTCCCTCCTCCTCTCACTGTAGATATTTAACAGCACCTCACGACCGGCCGGATCTCGAAACCTCTGATAGCTCCTACCCGTTCTCCTTGCCCTTGTTCGGAGACTCTGCAGTCTGCCATTCCAAGGCTTATTACCAACCTTGGTATCACCTTTCACCACACCAGCTGGTCGAGAAATGGCTCAATTGGATGCTTAAATTTAAAATATAGGTTTGCCACTATACACCTGCCTGAGCTGGTTCCCAGGTCTACGCAGCTGAATACTGCGAATAATCCACCACTTAGGGGTCGTCTATAAACCACGTAATGCTTTTTTCTTATCTTTTCAGGCCCCCTCCCCTTCCTCCATGTAACACCATGTAAACATTTAGCCTAGAAACC
>CABEEJ010000116.1:280117-299802 GCA_901482245.1 Timema douglasi
TCCCCCCCCCCCTCACCACCATACCTTCCTGCTAATAACCACGAAGTTAAGCTTTTCAGTATTTAGAACCGCATCTTACTACCCGTTAGTGTTATACGTTTAAGTACAAATTATGCTGATAGATTAGGAATTGGTAAGGTTGAATCCACATTTGCGTGGAGGGAAAGTGGAAAACCACCCACCACCAGTTCACCCGACAGAGATTTGCACTTCAATCTCCCTCCGTCCTCGGCAGTCAAACTCAACACGAAATTAACGTATTAGCTAAATACACCAACGAGACGGGTCTTATCACTAATATAATCAAATAATTCCTTCCAGCATCTTTACGTTGCTAAGCGCGGCCTCATTTGCGCTGAGGGAAAGTGGAAAATCAGCTTCAATACACCGTACAGAGATTCGGGCCCCCACGCCTCAGCAGGTATTAGAACTCCAACCTCACGCCCCGCCATCAGAAAGCCCAAACAGAGACTCGAACCCTACCTCCGCCGACCGATGGAAAGCCCTAACTATAAGATTCTGACATTTAGATTGTGTCTTCTTACTACCCGTCCGGGGCACAGCCCGCAAAGAATAAGCGAGGAAACCGGCCTCAGTATACACGCACGACAGTGATTCGAACCCTCGATCCCTCCTGTCACCACTTATTTAGCTAACCCGTGGTACCTAGTGATGCTCTTATTCCTTTATAGATTTGTGCATCATAATCAGATTTGGTTGTGTCTTAAATAATTATTTCTCGGACTGCATTAATTAACGAACACATTTTGAATAGCAAAAAAAGACAGTACGCTATAATATTTATCATTATTAACACTTTTTTTTGTTTAAATTTTAACTGTACCGAACCAATATTTAACACAATGAGCGTAGATGGAAACTAATACTGAGCAACCGTTGGTGGGGCCGCTCTCACGATAAAATTCTACCAACATTTGTTTTGTTTGATAACTACTGTCAGCATGTACGGGTGTAAGTATCCGCCGTACCACCATGGGCCCTTGGTGGAGGTGTACGAAGATGTGGTAGATAGGAGTAAGGAAATGTTACAGCATTTACGTGGAGAGAGAGTGGGAAACCATTTATTGGGAACTACCAACAGTACACCTCAGCAGGTATTCAAATCCCCAACCTCACCCAACCTAGATTCGAACCCCGATATCTTTCGTCGGGTGCTTCATGCTCTGTAGTTGCCAAACCTGACAGAAGAATATGGTGTTTAAAATCGCACGTGCCCGTTCTGTTTTTAGAATATGTTTTTTTTATGAAATCCTTGGAGTTTCAAAGACAGAAATGCGCTGGCAATATACACGTGACAACTTTGCCGGAATAAACGATTAAATAGCGCAGACGGATAAGTGTTAATCTTTATTGATTACTCACGTGTAGTTAATATATCTTTAGCAAGTAGAATATCTGAGTAGAAAAGAGGAATAAGTATACTATTACTATTATTTCACTGCTTAAATATTTTTCATCATTTTAACTAAATTTAGTTTAAGCAAAGGCGTAACACACTCGCACACACATGAACTCGAGACATTTTAGCACAGCGTCTTACTACCCGTTTGGGCTATACACTTAAGTACTAATTATGCTAATGGGATAGAAATTAGGTAGGTTGAATTTAGAGGAAGTGAACCCGAATTTGCGTGGAGGGAAAGTGGAAAACACCCCTAGTTTACCCATCGAAGATTCGAAACTCGAACCCCCTCCCCCCTATTCTTAACAGCCTGGCTCTACACGAAAAAAGTGCGTTAGCCAACTACGCCACCGAGGTAAATTATTTTAGAAACAACTGTTTTTATTCCTTGAGCCATTTATAACAGCAAAAAGAAGTTTTCATTCTACATATCATTTAATGTTCTCATCTATATTTTTCCAATTATATAACTCTTACATTAATTCATAAGTAGTATTGAATACAATTATGAGGAACTTGAATTTATTTTAAATATCATTTAATGTTTGCAAATATATTTTGATGAAATAATATATAACTTTTACATAAAATCAAAAGTAATATCAAATACAATTATGAGGACCTTGAATTTATTTTAAACATAATTTAATGCTTTAAACTATATTTTTTTGGACATAATAAATAACATACACCCAAAACAAATTAGCCATTTAAACCTCAACCCAAAATTATAGGAAGTGTACCCACAGTTGCACAAAGGGAGAGTGGAAAGCCCATTAGAAAAACCTACCTAAATACACTCGACGCTGATGAAGGAATCTATAATATATATTTTTAAATTGAACCCTATGGCGTGGATTTGTTTAGTTTACCCTGGATATTTATTAAAATACAAACAGAGCATCCCATCGTTCTACATGTGTAATATTTATCACAAGAAAGAAGTAAGGCTGAATAAATTAGATTTACTAAGGGCATGTATCTTAATTTTCCAGAGTTGGAAGGGGAAAATATTTATGAAAATTTACCCAAAAATAACTGTCTATGGGATCAAACCCCGACCTTCCCATAACTATTATCAAAACCTGTTTCTAAAATGGAAACTCAATCGTAATTACCTGGTGATCTGGCACACATATTTTTATTGATCACACGAACTCGATACATTTTAGTACCGTATCTTAATACCCATTCGGGTTATACTCTTAAGTACTAATTACGCTAATGGATTAGGAATTGGTAAGTTTGAATTTAGAGGAAGTGAACCCTCATTTGCATAGAGGGAGAACGAAAAACTACCCCTAGCTCATCTGTCTTCGAGGGTTTAGCTCAATACTAATCGAGTGTGCCTGTATGTTAGTTAACCAATTTTTCATAGTACTTGGTCCCCGCACAGATTTATCTGATTACCAAACCCTTCCTTCACCTCTGACAAGACGTGTATTAATCACAACTTGTGAATGTGGCGAATACCAGGCCTCCACCGTGGTTCGGATTCCACGTTAAACTGTAGGTCCTCCATTTCCTATCACAATCACCCTACCATTACACATTAGCGTAAGTACGTATAACCCGAACGGTTAGTAGGACGCGGTAATAATAGGCCTAATAATAATAATAATAATTTTCATAGTAAACAAAAAATACTTGTTTATAATCGTAAACTTATTATTAATTTTGTTCATCGAGCACCAGGTTCATTAAAAGCTTTATATTACAGTAGTTTGCATTAGTTTAAAATAGCTGTATCCGCATTAGAATTAAAAAGTTATAAAAAACGTGCTTTCTTTATGAAAATAATGTGTTAGTAATTATAAGTTTTATTGTAATAAATTTAATTGTACTAAAATATTATTTTAATCGGTTAGACTTTTCAAAATTAATGGATCTAGTTACCAAGTTTAGTAAATGTATAACTGTATGGTTCCTCCAGTTACTAATCTCGCCTTTAAGTGTCTTCATATCGTTACAACAAAACGTTTATTCTGATGTATATTATTCTAATAAATAATTTAATATGATAAACAATAAGATAAACTAAATTAATTCCCACATTTCACTATCTTTTAAAAGAAAAATGCAATAGAAGTAACTTGTTTTTTAGTGTCCATACATGTTCAAAACTTAAGTTTCAAAAGAGTTGGTCCAGCTTAATCTTAAGCTTTCAAGAAATGATTTAAATCTTAATACTGCCAGCTTGGGATATACACTTATTTATTTACTACTATAGTAATTTTCTTAAGACAAGGAAGGTTTAATTAATACGAAGTGTATCAACATTTTTACTGAGGGATATTGGAAAAACATTTATGGAAAGTCCTTTGGTACACCTGACAGGGATTCGAAGCCTGATATCCCCGCTATCGACAGTCCAGTATATTGTGAGAGTGACGCCTCAGACCAGTCTATCACTGAAGTGGGTAGTTTTACTTTATTTTGGTTATAAATATTAAGTATTAAAAAAAAGGTTTTTTTTAAAACAAAAGTATTTTATTTGCGCTTACCGTAATCGTTTAGTTTTATTTGTAATAAATAATTCATTCTATGAACAAATGGTTACTAAAATATATTCTGTTGTATTATACTTTTTATTTGACTTTGTAAATTGGTTTCATAAAAAATAACTGACAAGCCAATTATTTTCACAATCCCATGTATTTTTGTACTTGTGAGGCTCTTGAAAATGGGTATCGCTTGTAGTGGCCAGCATGATTAATGCTTTAGATGAGTACAATGGCCTATGACACACTTCTCTTTGTACCGCGACAGGGAACTCATTGATTACCTGGAATACTCGCAGCGAAATGTTTCCAGGCTGTACTGAAGATGGTTTTCCATTTTATTTCCTGGGAATCAAACATGTGGATAAAATACAACAATGGAAACAAAGTGAAAGAGAAAATTGTCAGTTGATGGTGACAGGAGTTTAATTCAAATTTATATTTAATAGTAAACAAGTTTTAAATTATATCACTCAAAAGGTGTACCACGATTGTTAAATTCAAATCATTACATGCTCTTTTCCAAGATGTGTATTTACGTGGAATATTTCACGTACAATAATCTAGTATCTACAATATTTACCTCTAGACCTTTATTTCTTTACGAATAGTTAACAGATCTATTTTCATTTATCCATACGCCAAACACTATTATCTGCAAACCTCTATGTTTAGCAGCTGTCATTTTTGAGATTCAAAGCTTACACAACAAACAATTTGGTTTTGATAATTGATCTATTTAAGCGTTTTTACATAATTACAATATGAAATTATAATAATGACCATTTAGATTTGTTTATAGTAGTTGCGTCGATTATTCAATTAAAAATGGTTTACAACCGAAAGGCTATAAAAGTTTAAATTCACTTCTTAATAAATATGGCAAACAGGTACTGTTGAGAACGTTAATGCAACCCGTATTCATGCGCTGAAACCTTTTAATTTTGAAACTAATATTTTGTATGGTTTTTTCCCCCTCGAAGTTACTAAAAAAATATACTTATGTCATAATTTCTGGTAGCCATTTATAATATATTCAAATTGTGACTAAGATACATTTTAATTTTAACGCTCTTGTGGCGACATCCGAGGGGAAAAACACAATCATTTGATTAATATTTTTCTTCTATCAATTAATTTTAAAAATGCAACTGTACAATAATCCTTAAGGAAGTGTTATTATAATATTTTGATAACTACTCTGAGTAACTGTATAGTTTAACCAGGCAAATACAATTAATTTTTACAAGGGTTGACATTAGTGACGTTCATTCAATATTTGCAATGAAAATTAGCTTTTTTTTTTTTTTGCTCAAAAAGGCCATTCATAAGGAAAGTAAAGCTTCTAAGTACCTAGAAGGGTGGGCACCATTACATCGCGTTTTGGGAACAAATACATTACAGGTCAATCACGTCGCATTTCCCCCACCTATCTATACCCAGTCAACCCTACTCTGACGTACAGCCAATAGGATTTAAGGGGTGTATATATACAATTACATCACAAGTCCATTACATCGCGTATATTTTTAATTTGAAGATTATATTTTTATTTTATTATTTCATCTTTAATTTTCGTTGCACCATAGCAATTGAAATTTACAAATTCATGTCTCCAAGTTTGTTTAAGGACATTCAATTTCTGGCAAGTTAGAAACTCTCCTCCTTCCAAACGGAAAATTTAAGGTGGGCGAAATATATGAGAGTGGATATGATAACTTTTTCCCTGTCTGGAACAGATGAATACTTTTTAAATCTAACTAACTATTTAACTTCAAGATGAGAGTCGGGTACACTATCCTTGTAATCAAACTTTGCCAACAAGGGGAGTCAGGCACATACTCCTTTCAACCAAACCTACCTTCATAGTTAGAGTGAAGCCTCGTTTATTATGTAACAAGTTGGATCCAATATGTTGGAAGACAAGACACGTGGAAAATTAAGCTTTGTTTATTCTAGCCAACTTGTTGGACCATCATACTGGATCCTCCACATTTTTAAAACCAATCTACATATTTCTAGCCATGGATAACGACATATTACTTGCCGTTTCTTGATTTATTGTGTTGACAAGAAGTGTACTATTGCAGAAGAACCAAAAATTAAGAAATGGTAGGGCATTTGAAGATTTTTTTTTTGCTAGACGTCGAATTGAAGGTGTGTACATGGTAATAATGAGTTACCTACATTTGTAAAGTGGAGCTGATAGCTTTGATATACATGTAACATCACAAAGAACAGAATACTTTTGATATAAATCAATTAAGAATCTATTAGCCGAAGCTATTATTTATTCTTTTTAGTGATGAATTCTCCATTTAGATATTATATTCTGAAAATTGAAAAAGGACACTGAGAAATGGGTCTCGGGTTCGATTCTCGTGTCCAGGTGTAATTTTTCCATTTTCAGAATTTAAATCAATTAGTTTAACAATATTATCCTTGTTCCATTCCATGATTACAAAATTATGCAAGCCTCGATTTTAAAAGTTAAACTAATCTGAAAATAAAACACATGCTTCACCAAGGTTAGACACTCATTCAACTCGATAACGCATGCGCAGAACCTCCCAACTCGGCCAACATGTTGGGTTGGTCGTTTATTATCTCTAACGAATGATCCAACACAACCAAACACAACTTGTTGGCTCTGACCGGCTCTCCCAACACCAACATGTTGGGAGTGCGTTTATATTGTAGCACAATTTGTTGGGATCATGTTGGCCAATATGGTTAGCTGTGTGTAGAGAGGTGGAGAAATGCGACGTGTTGGACCTGCAATGTATTTGTTCACCAAAACGCGATGTAATGGACTTGCTATGTAATGGCATCCACCCTACATAGAAACTCAAACTACAAAGGCAATTTGCGTTCGATCTCGATGATACCCTAATTAAATCATGCATTAAAAAAAATTAATACCTTGGTACGCGAATTAAATTCGGAATATTTACATTTTCGCATTGATGCTAATTAATTACTTAGCCACAGCCTCAGTATACACGGGTGTAGACACTTCTTAGTTTTCGTGGTAACCTAAACATTTAAATTGGAAGAGCTAGTAACGATGTTTTGATCGAGGGAATCAAATTCTGTCCAAAAATTGTTTTGGGATCATGAGGAGTGTAAGGTAGATAAGGGAGGGGTGCCGATCTGTGTCCATCCGCGTATAACCTATCTAACCCTATTACTAGCGTTAGAAAGCCAATCAGTTGTTTACAATAATAATATGACAAACATTCACTCTCTATTTGAACTCTGTCTACTGTTTTATCACTAGGTTAGGTTAAGTGTGGTTAGGTTACGTTAGGCTAGGATGTTGTATGTAACATTTACTGTAGAATTGACTGTATTGTACTTTTATGTTTCATTCTGAACACACCTTTGTTTATCCTTCCATTATTCTTTCTGTTACTTAAACTTCACCTCTTCGTACACAACTTGGGTGACAGTTAAAATTAAATACCGTAGTAAACTTAATGAATAAGGACTAAATAAGTCCGGAGAATTGATACAAACATCATTCTAACGCCTTACAAGCGAGGGGTGATAGAATTACGGCGAATGCAAAAATACAACTTCCATTTGGTTGGATTTTTGTTAAATACAGTGTGGCCGAAAAGACAATCGTCTAAGTGTCACAGGAAAAGGGGAAGAGGGGTGGGATCAAAGCTCCTACTAGAAGGTCTGTGGACGGCCTCGAATGATCCACTAGTTGCACAGTTGGTGGTGCTTGGTGCAAATTCCCTTCTGTGCCACGCCCATAGCTATCGGCGCCGAGTGGAACTAGAACAGACTGACATTCTTCCGCTTTGCAACGCAATCAAGTTCAATACAAAGTAGACACATCAATCAAGACGGCACACACACGTGCTATTCGACGCCGTATGTGTGAATAGCAGTTATCTGGTTGCATTTTTTTTATGAGTGGCTGTGGTTTTTCTTTATTGAAGTAGTCTGCGTTCTCGCGACGTTATTTAGTGTGGATAGTATTTGATATTGTGTGTATTTATTGGCGTAGAGTTATATTATCGCTAAAGGAGGTTGTGATTTATAGTAGCTTGCTAGGTCTAAGCATAATCTTGTAACTAATTTCTCCTTTAATCGGTCGAGATATGGGCTCTTAAGATAAAGTCTCTCCTCTCCACATCCACCCTCCTCCCGGATAAAACCTAGGACACGGACCAAAACCCACCTTAATAGCTAAGTATTTCAAACTCCTAAGCAAACCTCTTCGTTATTATCAATTACAACAAAGATTAGGTTAATCGTTCGTTAGATGGACTCTTATTTCTTCGTATCGATTCCGGTGTTCATGATGTCATTTTTAAATAATTTTACATTGATTAACCAAACCTGTGCTTATTGGTATTTAAACCCGCCTCGGTGGTGTAGTTGCCTAACGCGCTAGTCGTGTTGAGCTCGACTGCTGAGGACGGGGAGATCGAGGTTCGAATCTCGGTCGGGTGAACTGGGGTTGGTTTTTCCTAAATGGTTTCCCACTTTCCCTCCACGCAAATCCGGGTTCACTTCCTCTAATTCAACCTTCTCAATTCCTAATCCATTAGAGTAATTAGTACTTAAAGCGTATAACCCGAACGGGTAATAAGACGCGGTGCTCAATAATAATAATAATAATAATAATAAATAAAATTGGAATTTAATATAAGTCTGTAGATGTATGATACTGTCCAGATATTCACATTTACAGCACTAAGGGATACATATTTCTTTGTGTGTTGTCCTAGGTATGGCTTTAAATATTTGGTCGTGTTTTAACAGGTTTTGTGAATACGCCTGCCGAGTCCGCTGAGCAAGCATTGTCTGTGAAAGACTCAGATGGCGTTTTCTTCGTTCCTGCTTTTAATGGCTTGCAGGTAGGTATATCATGTGCATAGAAATATTATATACAAAGGAATAAAATATGCTTCGAAAAGAATGTACAGAGAGTATGTATATGCGCTTTAAGTATCCCGTTTTATTCAATTTATTTCGAGTTCATTTAAATTTTGGTTGTGTCCATTTTATTTAGTCTGACTGTATTTTTGCTGTTTTATTTCCGTACACGTGCATGCAGGCTACGGTGAATAACATTCAGTTTGCGTGTTTACAGCCCTCCCAATAATTAAAGAAAAAAACCTCGCACTGTAGGCGCGAGAAAGAGAGCATTATGCCTCATTTGTAAATTATATGGTTTTTATGTTATTTTTCTAGAAGTAGTTTTACTTGTGCCCGTAAGAGTTCAGCAGCTCCCGGCCACAATCTGAGTTTGAAGTCTGATATTTAGTGTTTATTTTTGCTTTTACTAGACAGAGTTGTTAACTGTCGATTCAGGCTAAGACGTGTGTGTGCCGATATGGCAAATTCATTATGATCTATATATATAAAGTAAATCAACTTTCTAGTATTTACTTTTTTCGACGATTAAACAAAAACTATTTCTGTAATTTTTAAATAAAAATGATATCAAATAACATAATAAAATGTGTTTAAATTATAAGATACCGTATCGCGACAGTACGCAGCCACTAGAGTGTGCACAGGACCCGGGTTTATGTGGTTGGCGCCCTGGGCATAGATATCTCAGACATCTCCCCACTTGTAATTTTTATAAGCTTATTTAACTATTAGTAGCTACGTTTAATAATTGATAATGCACACTGATTAGAAAACCTTTTGGTAATTTCGATTGTTTATTCCTAGATGCTGTATTTAGGGCCACGGTAAAAAAAAAATTTGTTTGTTTGTTTTAAAAGTCTTATTTATTTTTGAACATCACTATTTACATGTACATAAACACATACACATAATAGAAAAATCTGCTAATACCGGCCCCACAGGGCTCTCGTACGATGAGCGCTACAAGACATTGTGAACACTTAGTAGTAGTCGATGAGGTTGAAATTGAAGTAAAAAATAAAGATTCTATTTTCGACACTTTTCTTAATAGTTCAACTTTATCCTTGTGTTTTTTTAGCAGCACGCTTTTTGAGCTCGGCACCACTCAATTCCCTACTCACATTTTAAGACTAAAACTTTGAAACGAGTCATTTAAAAAACATATGGAATCACTGAAAAGAGGTTATGTATGAAACACTTGACAGCGAGCGTGTGAATGAAACGTTAACATTGAGGATGAAGCGCCAAGGCAGGCAAACGAGAATTAAAGTAACTAAGGATTAGGTTGCAAATTACTACACTAGAATGCGTGGATAGCAGGAAATTGATTGTGATTTACGCATTTCGCATTTTTACAAGAATAATAAATGCAACAAAAATAATAGAGTAATTTTGTCACGTTTTAATGCTTGTGTAAATAAAATAAATATTTTTCCTCTTAAAAAATATGTTCCTCTCATGTGCCTCCTAAAGTCTGGTGCCCTGGGCATTTGCCCAGTTCACCTAGTTATAAACCGGGTCTTGGGTGCGCTTAAGAGGTTATCCATTAAATACGCAAGGCGGTTGAGATTGGTGGAGATTGGCCAAAGCGCAGAATATACCAGCAGGTCTGTCTATTGTCAAATTGGCCCAAGTAAATAATTTTCTTTGTCTCACTTCTATTTATTACATGAGGCGCATGCCTCAACATGCATCTCCTGTGCGCCTAGTTGCATGAAAAGAGGTGTACTCCATTCACGGTAGGAATTACTCTCTGAAAGGTCTTTTTTCCTACCAATATCCTACTATATAATAGATTTTTGGTAGGGAAAAAGACCTTTCAGAAAACAATTCCTACTGTGAACAGACTTTATAGTCTAAAGGCCCCTTTATTCACTCCTATTCACGTGCAATGAACGGCTTCCCTCGTGCTCAGGGTACCGGGGTTCTTATCTGTGTAGGACCACCTAGAATGCCAGTCAGGCTATTGGTTAAGCATTCTTTACTCTACTTTGTTCTGTCACGATATCCTAATAATTAAGGTATTTTATTTATTTTTACTAACTTATTAATAATATAACATCTTGTAGTGATGCAATTTAGTGCAATAAACCCTAAAAACCAAAGCCATCTATAAATTACGAGCCCACATGCATAAAGTTCGTTCACGGTAGGAGTTTACCTGGGAAAGGACTTTTTTCCCTACCAGAAATCTATTATATAGTAGGATATTGGTAAGAAAAAAGACCTTTCAGAGGTAAACTCCTCCCGTGAATGAAGTATATATCCAGTTGCCGTACACATCCTTGACCGCAACTCAACCTGACAATTTAGGGTCCACAAGCGGGAGATGACAATACATAATATTACTATAGTTTTATTAATATGATTAATATCTAAAATATTTCATTCTGTACACCTTATATGAATGTCTAGTCATTCTAAAGTTCAACCCCACTCATTAATTACTTTACCTTTACAACGGTACGCCAAAATTATAAAATAGCAAGTTTAACTCCTTATAACTCATGAACTATAACGATTTTAAATCATTGAATAAATTGTATAGCTAATAATAACCATACACATGTTAGAATTTGTATTGCCTAACAACCTTTAGTGACCTAAGCCACGAGCATCATTAATTACAGGACGGGGTGTTCACTGAGGACAAACTGCCTGAAGTGACGTTATGGGACCTAGCAAACTGCTGCAAACCGGTGCAAATTCATCGTTCCCTTTCATTAAATATTGTATGTGTCATTTTAAACTATAGATATGAATAGTTGTAACTATAGAAACGCACATATTACGTGTCTTTCACAAATATATTAAAAATATATATTTTGAAAATTAATAAGGTCATAGTTTATAAACCAGGTAGTAGCATTTTTTATTTAAGTTAAAGATATAGGTTTATTATAAGTATTTAGGTGTAACACTAAACTATATATCCAAATAAATAAATAATTTCTTCGAATACAGTATTCAAATTGTGAAAGCTTAGGACGGGTGAATAGGAATATGGTATGGAATGTTCTGAGAGGGTATAGTGTGGGTGCATGTTTAGTAAATGCAATTATGGCGGCGTATGGTGAAAGCAAAGCGTGTGTTAGGGTGTATGGAGGCTTGAACGAATGGTTTGACATCGGACAGGGTGTTAGACAAGGTTGTGTTATGTCTACATTGTTGTTTAATATATTCATGTGCTAGAGAGGGGCCTAAAAAGAGGAATTTGGTTAAAAATAGGTGAAATTGGTGAAACTTCTAGGATATGATTATTGAATCCTATGGAACACAAAAATGGGTGATGGCCATTTGGGAAGTGTAGCTATTAAATATACTGGTCATTCATAGTGGTAATCAGTGGGTATATTCTTTCCAGGGGGTATATTCTTACCATGGGGTGTATTCTTCCCAGATGGGTACATTCTTTCGAAAGGGATATATTTTGTCCATGGAGTGTAATCTTTCCAGGGCATATATTCTTTCCTAGGTGGTGTATTATATCCAGGGTAAATATTATTTCCTGGAGTACAAGGAGGAAGGAATATTATTTCCAGGGGAGGGGTGAATCAATCAGGCATAATTTAAACTCAAGCTAAAACGTCCACTTATTGTGTTAATAAAGGACTAGACTACACATATTCTTTATTTTAAGTGTGTGCATTATTTTTTCAATAGCTCTTCCAACTTAGTAGAACGTGTATGCATAACTTTTCAGGCGCCTATCAATGACTACCAGGCGGCGGCTGGTTTTATCGGGCTGAAGCCGACAACGTCGAAACATCACATGGTGCGAGCCATATTAGAGAGTCTGGCGTTCAGAGTGGTGCAACTGTATGACACTTTGCAACAAGAGGCCGGATGTGATTGTTCCCTGATTCGGTGAGTACAGCCCCATCACTTGGAAATAATGACATCCATATATATGCCTATATTATATACTAGTAGTTATGTGCACAGTAGACCTCACAATAACATTACCACCATTATTTAAAGCTCTTTTGAAAAAAAAAACCACCACAAAACCATAAATACACATTCAATTTTATCTACGTGAATAAGATTAGTATAACCTGATCGGGTAGTAGGACATGGTGCTATAAAACATGACTAATGTATAACATCAAGGACCATCTGGTGAGTTTGGATTTTCCATCCTTTATTAAATCCAGCCAAGTCAAACATTTTGATTCGGTGTGCAGGGTGAAAGGTATTTCCAATAAAATGTGATATCTTCTAATCGCCCAAATGATGGTGAGAGACTCTTGCTCGTTACTGTGATATCTTCTTTCTGCAGGAAATAGTTTTGCGCTTTCATATGAGATTATCTTGCGGTGACACTCAATCTCTTGGTATAGGAAGGCTTCAATTCCTGTTCCGCTTGCGTCGGTTTGCAAGAAAAAAAGGGAGACTAACGTTGGGTCGGTGTAGTGCTTGTATGCTCTTGAAAGTTTCCTCTGTGTTTTCGAAGGCCTTTTGTTCCTGACTACCCCATTTCCACTTTTTTGGGGTCCTGCTTTTGAGGTGAGTGGACTTGTAGTCTGCCAGGGTTGGGAAGAACTCTCGCAGCCAGTTACAAGTGCCTAAGAACTGTTGGGAGTTGTCGTCGTGTCTTTGGGGTTTGGTATTTTTGAATGGCCTTGAATTGCTCTGGGTTGGGGAGGTTTCCTTCGGGAGATATGAGATGACTCAGATATTTGAAAGTCGTTTTTACAAATTCACATTTTTTCATGGAGCCTGTGAGTTTGTATATTTCAATCCTTTCGAGAACCCTTTTCAGGTGTTCTAAATGCTCATAATATCAGTTGGAGAAGATGATAATGTCGTCAATGTAGGCAAAACAGAACCTCCCCTAGAGTCTAGCCAGGACTTGTTGATTCATCATCTTCTGGAATGTGCTGTGTGCCCCTTTTAATCCGAAGGGCGTAACTTTAAATTGATAAATTTCTCCTCCCAGCGTGCTGAACGCATTGAGAGGTTTTAATTTGACATCTAAGGAGATGTGCAAGTATCTGTACTTGAGATCTATGCTGCTAAATACTTTGGCTGGCCCAACGTCTTGAAGGATCTGTTGTATGTGGATTCGGAGACAAGTTTTCTTCTTCCGTAACCTTATTTAGTAGTCGGTATTCGATACAGAATCTGGGTTTTTTGCCAGTTCTTTCCACTTTGACAATGGGAGCTTGGAATTTGGACGTTCTGTGCTTGATAATATTGGCTTGGATAATTTCTTCTACTTGCTGTTGTATTATTACATTTTTGTGGAGAATATCTATAGATGGGCCCTCGAATATGTTACTAGACCTTCGGCCTGATCTAGTTTTGGGTGCAGTTTGTTTGATTGTGTGGGTTGTAGAGCTCGAATGCTTGTTGGCGTTCCTCCAAGATTGCGAAAAGGTTATTTTGAACTGTGGAGGGGAAAGTGTGGAGGATTTTTGTACGATCGAAGATGGTATTATTCTTAGGTTCCTTCGAGATCCAGTAGATTTGTTCCCTTTGGGTTTGTCCAAATAAGATGCATTTTCTATGATAATCCGTTACTACTTCTTGTTCGGTGAGCCATGGGTGTCCTATGATAATGTCTTCTGAGAGCTCATCGGCGACTAGAAAGGTGATGCTAATTTTTTTATTTCTCGGTCTCTATATTGATTGGGCAACGTCCTTGTATCTTGAGTTCCGTCCCCTCTTTGGCTAATTGCACCGATGTGGGCTCTCCATAAAGGGTTTCCCTTGAGCGTGGGTCCAGAGTAGAAGTTTGGATGAAGCTATATGATGCTCTCCAGTCTATGATGGCGTAGAATGTTCCGACGGGTGTTTTCACTGGTACTCTGGGTAAGTTAGCTTGGTCTCCACTGCTTAGAATGGCCTAGTTCCTTAGGAGGGAGTCCGGCCACTTCTGCATCCCTATGGACCGTTTTCTGGAACGGTCGATGAAGGTTGTCCTTCTCGTGGTCGTTCCAAAGTTCGCCTTGGTAGAAGTATGGGGCAATATCGGTGGTAATGACACTCGGGACAGTAGTTACACTGAGGGGTTTATCGTTTGGGTTTTTGGATTTGTGCCGGAAGAGACTGGTTTTGCTGGTGGAAGTTTGAGGGACGAATGTTTCTCTGGACTGCTTGTGCTTTTTATAATAATTGTCTCAATGAAGTGAGAGAGGCAGAGGCCTTGAAGGGCCGTATGGTGGTATGTAGGAGTTCAATGATGAGGGAGAGGACCTGTTCATCCGGACCTGTAGGATAAAACTGTTAATGTAGTTGTATCTTCCTCAGAATGAAATGATCTGTTGTTTCGTGTATTGATTGTGTTTCTCCGTATAGTTTGGCTTGAAGTTGGACTTTGGATGAGTCGAAGTGTTCTTTTATTCTCTTGCTGAGTTCCTTTCATATGTTGGAATCTTCATATTACTTCCAATATTTATCCGATTTTTGGCTTAATCTGTCCTTTACGATTGTTGTCCAGAATTACTGAGGTATGTTGTTGTTCTCGAGAGTATCTTCGTATTTTTTTTTTAGTAAGGCCAAGGGATCTTCGTGTTCTAGGCCGGTGAATCCTGAAAGGACTGGCTAGAAGGTAGTCGTGGAGAGAGTGGTACTGATACTCGTTGAGGGAGATTGAGGGGTTTGTTTGCACAATTCCTGAAGTTCAGCTCGTTCTTCTGTTTCTTTCTCAGAGCAAGTCTGGTATATGAATCGCATCCCTGCGAGGTCTCGTTTTTGATTTTTACCAATTTGGACAGAGAAAGTGAAACCAATCGTCACACCCGTCACAGTATATGGTGCGTTTCCCTTTTGCTGGGCAGTTGGGGATTCGACACTGATGGCGTGTGCGTCTCGGCATGGTGTGTGATTGTTGGTTGTCAGGCGCCACCAAGTATGTCCTGTTCTTAAAAGTCTAATCTTCTTGTAGTCAGAATGCTCCACGTTGGGCGCCATCTTGTTACTGTTCTCTTAGGAAAGGGGTCAAGCTACTGCTGAAGGATCTCTGCGAAGTCCCACTGGAATGCGTCCCAGTTTATGGAGGTGGGCTGTGAGTTCGTTGGTGTTGGCATCTGTGGTTTAGCTTGAGGTTGGACGTTGCGGGCGTAGTCAGGTCTAGGACACCGGGAACCAATTAGGGAAGGATGAAAGAGGGAGTTTTATGTGGAAGTGTAGTTAACTGCTGAAGGAGCTGGGTTAGGGATTGGCTGGGGAGGACTGAGGGGCTAACTTTTTGTTCTTTCCTCCGTTGGTTCCTCGTCTGGTACGCTTTGGCATTCCGATAGGAGTAGAGGATTCAGAAGGACAAAAGAGGTAGACCAAGGAGTTGAAAAAGGGGAGGAAGAAAGGAAAGGATGATCTGAGATAGACTTGCCGAAGGAAGGTATGTTCAAATAAGGAGCTGCCGTAGTGCTTAACTGGCCGAAAGGATAAAAAATAAATAAAAGGAGATAATTATCACTCTTCACTTTCACAAGGAATTTTATTAGTTTTCACATAATACATTTGAAAAGATATTATTAATTATAAACATAAATAAACTTTAACTTTCACCAACCCCTTGGAAGACTACAAATATTTATGATGATAGGAAAATGTTTTTATATTTGTCTATCCCCAATTAGGGAACAACACTAAATTTAAGGTGAGGAGGAATTACGTCCGCCCAAACACAGCACATAAAATCTGGTCGGATGTATAATACTAGACGGGTTCCGTTACACTGTTGCGAACGGCCAGGCGACCCACCCTATTACGTGTATCTCGGCCTTAAGCTGGCATCACCCGCTATCTGGCTTAACCCCAGTTTCACACGACTAGAAGGGGGGTCATGACTCCCCCTGTGGGACTCCTCGATCACCTGGTGACGTCGAAAAAGGGGTTCACAATGCCGTCCCTGATACGGTGGTAGGGATGGGCTGGAGCGTCGTAAACACCGATGCCCCGGACGATCTGGTTGGAGCTGTCTAGTGCCTGACTGAAAAATCTATCCGCCAGACCGTGGTTACGTCTGTCCAGGGACAGAAGGCCTGACATGGTCAGGAGAATGCGGTTTGGGATGCGGGGTGGGGCGCCGAGGATAAAGCAAAGGAACCGGTGGTATACAGAGCGGAAATGATTGTATCTGTGTCTAGGTAGATAGGAGAATACAGGAGCCTACCATAGAAGGATGGACATCACACAGAGCAGAAAAAGTCTAATCTTGTGGCCGTATGCCAGCGGACTGACCGGGCGTAAAAGAGGAGCCAGCTTCACTATGACGCCCCTAGCCCTACCCATCACCGAACACAGGTACGGGTCCCAACTGCCTTTCGCATCCAGAATCACCCCCAAACCACCGGACCTTTTGAGACCACTGGACCGCGGCACCCTCCACTCGAAGTAGCTGCAGGCGGCCCGTTCCCCGATGCATTAACAAAATAGCCCGCGTCTTTTGGGGCTGGATAGATAAGGAGCGAGATTGAAAGTAGACCGTCAGCCCCCGTTACGCGAAGGTGAGTTTGACTTAGACCACCCTGGCGTCTGGGGATTGCACCAGGATCGCAGTGTCGTCCGCGAACTTAAATAGTGCTGTGCCACGCAGGATGAGCATGTCTCGCACGAACAACGAATACAGGATCGGTGAAAGGCAGGAACCCTGGGGGATCCCTGCCCAGATCGGTTGGAGGGACGAAAGGGTGTTATCGACTCCCACTCTGAAGGAGTGGTCGGTGAGGAAGGAGATGAGGAGGGCAACTATGGGTGGTGGGATACCCACCCTGGTGAAAGTGGTGAGAAGCCCATGGCTTATACTGTCGAAGGCCCCTTTGACGTCCTACACCACAAACGCCATCTGGGCCCTGGCATTGAACGCACCGGTCACCAGGTCGACTAACTTGGTGACCACGTGATTCGTCGACAGGCCCTTCCGAAAGCCGAATTGGTGATCTGGCAGGAGGGCGTTCACTTCCAGCCAGGCCTCTAATCTAGCCAGGATCACTCTCTCCGCCACCTTGCCAACACAGGAAAGGAGGGAGATCGGCCTGTAGGATGCCGGGTAGGTGGGGGTTTTCCTGGCTTATGGATCGGAACAACGTACACCGCCTTCCACTGGTTAGGAAAATAGAGCAGCGTCAGGATGGCGTTGATTATTCGGAGGAGGAGGACAAACGCTTTGTGAGGAAGGTGGGTGAGGAGAAGGGAGGAGACCTGGTCGAGCCCCAGGGTGGACGAGGTTTTAAGCCTCGCGAGCACCCGAGACAACTCATGAGGGGTGACCAGTCGAAGGTCGGGATAAGGAGGGTGAACTTCGACTGAGAGTAAGAAGTGATGTTTAGGAAGCTCTGCAGGAGGGTCCGATTTTCTCACTGAAGAGCCCGACCGCCGCGCGAAACTGGCCTCAAACGTCACCGCCAAGGTCCCTGCTCGGTCCGAGGTGGCGGACGCCAAACAGCCCGCCACACGCAGCTCCGGGATTAGATCCTGCCTTTGGTGCATCCACTTCAGGTGGTGCCACAGGGAGAGATCCTCGGTATCTAGCACTTGGAGCCTCCTGCGCTAAGCTTCCGCCTTTCACCGATGGAGTAGCCGCTGGCAGCAGGAACGTAGGACTCGATAGACCTCCCTGACTCTAAGGAGGTGATACCACTGCCACAAGGCTCGCGCCCTGTCGCATCTCATCATCCAGGATGATGGGGGGGGGGGGAGACCCCAGGAGAGGATTTCGTCGTACAGGAATGGAAGAGGACGTGGCGGGAAGGAAGGTTGACGTGAAGAGATGGGCCTGGCGGTCCAACTCCTCAGTATCGGGGATGGGTGCGGTGGGAAAGACCACGTGGGCTAGCCTATCCGGGAATCTAGGCCAGTCCGCGCGTCTGTAGTTGAAATGGGGAGAAGAGTCTACGGGCAGTGGAAGAAACTATAGGTCACAGGATTGTGGTTGGAGGATTGGGACAGGTGGGTGACCAGAGGGGAGCGAAATGGTTTCCTCGTGATCAGGATGAGGTCAAGGAAACTGTGTAGGTGACAGGGGTGTTCAGGGAGATAGGAAGGTAGAAGGGGGTGGTGGATGAAGAGGCCGTGCCCGTCAGCGAACCGGTGGAGGACGGTCCCCCTGGGGTTAATGCCAGCACAGCCCCAAGTGGTGTGTCTGGCATTGTAGTTGCCCGCCAGTAGCCCGCACGCCTTTACGTTCCAACTTGACCCCATCGGGGTCCAGTTTGACCTACTTTCAGAGTCCAGTTTGTCCTACCGTTATTCCCCCCACCCCTTGACCTACTTTCCTCTGATTGGCTGCTATAAATAGCCTCCTTCCCCCACCCCTTGACCTACTTTCCCCCTCCTCCTGCCCCTCCCCTACAGCCCTCGCTTCCCAGCCCAGGACATGTTGGTTCTTGATGATTAATTATTAATGATTGTTAATCAATTATAGTTAATTAATTATTGTTAATTGATTATTATTAATTAATTATTATTAATTAATTAATTGCTAGGATAGAGGTGTTGGTGTTTTTATTCATTGATTAGAGCATTAGAACCTTACGCTATGACTGTAGGGAGTAGAGTGTGATAAATGGTTCCCCTGCCTTGAGACCCTCCACCGTGGGCCGCGCCTGACAGATTGCGAACTTTTCTCTCCAGTTGTTGGTGTCTGACTGACAGCCTCCCCTCTCTCTTCACCCTGCCCAGGAAATTCCCCCGAGCCGTGAAGGTTGTTAGGTGACGTTACATTTAAACATCTGTGCTCCTTACAGAGTCATTAACCTGTAGGCTGCCGGTCATTCACTGTTGGTAATCAGGCATTCGTCCTGAAATTCACCCACCGGTCGTTAATGAGCCAAGAATAGACAGCGATACAGTTGCTGTCTCTGGTACTACTTCAAACCAGACCCCCCCCCCCCCCCCCCCCCCCCCCCCACCCA
>CABEEJ010000116.1:299858-322610 GCA_901482245.1 Timema douglasi
CCCCCCCCCCTCAAGGTCCCTGTAATGACCCGAGCCATTTAAGGATAGTGAGCTCCTTACACGACCTCCCGAGTCCGTTAACCGCCGACCAAAGTGACTACAATACCGTTCAAGCTCGTGAGTTCATCGAAGCCGGTCGAAGAAATGTTTCGCTAACTGCTTGACACAGGATTCAAACCTGGGACGTTAAAAAAACTTATCTCTCTCTCCTATCCTAGAAGCTCCGTCTCTGGATTAGTTGAAACATTCAGCAATCTAAAGTCACAATATTGTCTGAAATACGTAGAAAATATTACGTAATAATCAAGTAGCGTGCATGTACCCACAATTGCGTAGAAGGAGAATGGAAAACACCGCTAGTTTATGAGTCCTAGAAAGTCTGTACGAGCACCACAAGTCCCTGTATTACCCGCGTTTGCTAAATGCCTCAAATACGTAGAAAGTATTATTATAACAACCATTTTACATATATAGTCTAACTCCGCTTCTTTCCACCTCTTTTGTGACAATTTTACTAACACATAGCGTATGGACCGAACGGGTAGTAAGACGCGGTGCTAAATATTATTATTATTATATCTTAGCTGTACGACAAAACCAATTTTTCTGTCTCTCTCGGATAAGGCATTATTCCTAATACTCAAGCTCGTGAGTGCATCGAAGCCGGTCGAAGAAATGTTCCGCTAACTGCTTGACAAAGGATTCAAACCTGGGTCGTCATAAAGGGACCATAGAAATAATAATGGGTAGTCTGAGTAAGCTCTTTGTGAGGTATAATTATGTGATGAGGTGGTTAGGTAGCTCCCTGAACACCTAATTTTGTGGAAGCTGGCTGATTAACTCGAGAAAGATATTTGTCTAAATTTTTCTAGTGAAATAATGTTAACAAAAAAGAAAGCTTGATTTTTTTAAATACCCCTTGATAGCATTTAGCTATACTCGTGTTGAAGCACTCAAGCTCACCCCCGGATCACAGCCATTTTAAACCTCGAGGTTGTTGGTCTGGTGTATCCTTATCTATGGCCTAGGGTATTATACTTTCTCTATATAACAACAGCAAATCTCATAGACACCTTACATCTAATAGCACCAAATCTCATAGACACCTTACATCTAATAGCAGCAAATCTCATAGACACCTTACATCTAATAGCACCTTTTACATCCTCTTAGCACCATTGGGGTAAGACCTAGGTTAGACATACTTATGACCGTTAATCAAATCATTCTCACCCCTCTTTAAAAAAATAAAATTATTTGCAGGATTAATACTACGCGAAGTCAATGCGTTAATTGGTGACTGTATGGAATATATTACGACAGTGTTCCTGGTGTTATTGAAAGTGATTGAAGTTTCTAAGAAAATGGGAATTCCCGCATAGTAATTACCGATCATCTGAACTTTCACAAGACTTAAATACTAGCCTTGTCATTTAAACAATCAATAAATTTGATTCAAACACATGTACTACTACCTAACATTTTCTTGGTGAAGCAAAGACAATAAAGAACATCCTACCTAATGATGAACTTCCTAGCGTTAAAAAAAAAACTAGCTTTTTGTGTGTTGATATTTTAATTTATGAATGGATTCTATATTTTTTACATGGTTGTCATTGTTTGTCTTATTTTTGTACTGATTGTTATAAAACGCCTTTACAGGGTTGATGGCGGAGTCTCGCATAATGACTTTGTGTGCCAGCTATTGGCAGACCTAATCGAGATAAAGGTGGAAAGACCAACTTCTACAGAAATGTCTGTTCTAGGTGTGGGATTCCTAGCTGGGCTTTACTCAGGTTTGAATTATATTTTCATTTAAAAAAAAACAGTATGAATTAAATATTGCAGCCAAAAATATGTTTTACAAATATAACTTAAGAGGGAGGATCACTTTCATAATATAACTATTATTATTATTGGTTTCTAAGAGTTTAAACGTCATTATCAGTAGATGTAAGTTTATTTTGTAGCCCCCTCCTCCCCCCCCAGAATTGTCAGACTCTTCCCCCTATTGTATGAGGTGATAAAAATGTGTAGAGTGCTCATAATTTAATGTCAAGCCAGGGGAGTTCAGTCTCGCCCCAAAGGAATATTTCTACAGTCGGACAGAGACGGATAATGATGCTCTACACTGAATCTGTGTGTATTACTGCCCCAGACCCACCTAAAATGGTTATTCCCATCTCTCAGGGTTCATCTACAATGGTCTCCCCCTCAGTTCCAGTCATGTGTGGTACCTACAAGGCACAATGGTGGGACATCAACATTACATTGTTAGAAAAAATGCGGATAAAAAACTATCTTATTTTTAGGGTGGAGGGGGGGAGTGGTATATTCAGGTAAAAAAAGAAAATTTTAACATCAAAGAATACGGTAAGTATAGTGAAAGGACGAAGACCCATATCACGGATCGCAAGGCCTGCCATCGCTTTGTTAATCACAGGCCCCTTGCATCCTTTACCGAGTTTGTCACCTCTTTATTGATAAATAATGTTACGCACCTGTCTTGTCATAAGAAATGAAGAGGTGTAACTTCAATGTTCTTTGAGCTGAGCTATTTCAATATTGCACATTTTGATAAACTCTCGTACCGTATGGTAATTTGCATAAAAGAAAGCTCTACTCTGTTTCTCTTCAGCCCTTCCTTCCCTAAGTATATAGATACAGACACCAGTTTAAACCTTTTCCTAAACAGATATATGTATAGCCGTCAGAGGTAACGCACACGCATAAATACATTAAGGACACCCCACGCCTCTAGTTGGGCCCCTTATATAAGTTAGAACTTTTAAGGTGGAATCCACTTGCCGTCACAGGCCTTTAATGATGGAATAAATGGAGTTGATTATGTTGCTAGAGAGAGTGACTGCTGGATGATGTATTTGGCTGATTTTGTAAAACCACAAGGCTCTCAACCTCACAATAAAACAGATTTAAAAGCCTTCCAAATACATCACCCAGCAGCCTCTTTCCCTAGCAACATAACCAATTCCTTTCAGTAGCGGATTTAGGTTTGAGGACGCCCTAGGCCCGAGACGATATGGCGCCCTTTTTATTTTGTAACAGTATATACATATAAATATATATATATAAATATATATAAACATATATATACATATGTGTGTGTGTATAAAATAATGAAAATAATAACAATAATAATAAGAAATCTAATTCAGGTATAAATTAAACATTTATTTTTTTAACATAACAATTAAATATAGAATTAATAATAAATTGCTTGTAATTAAAATATAAATTATTTCCATTAAAAATTTTGGCGCCCCTCAAAATTTGCCGCCCTAGGCCCGGGCCTCACGGGCCTAAGCCTAAATCCGCTACTGATTCCATTATATCAAAGATCTCTTTACCCGTTAATCTGGTAACCTGATTTACCATCTAGAATGCAAACAACATACTGATTATAAATCGTTTAATTAACTAATATTTTGTTCCATTATTTAAACAATATTTTGTTTCAGGTGTTTGGAAATCTAAAGAGGAGCTATGCCAGCTAAGGAAAGTAGATCGTGTATTCGAACCTCAAAAAAATTCTAAGCAAAATTATGAGCCAATCATGACCCAATGGAGTGAAGCACTGACTCGTTTTTTCAATTGGTATTAATAATAATAATAATCATCTTGATTTTTAAACTATGTGAGTCAGGCCTTCGATACATTCTTTTAGCATACCCAATACTTTAGTAAACATTTAGTTTCCATACACAGACATATTTAAAAGTGGGAATGGCTGTACTATACAATATTTCCACTGATACAAAAATATGAACATATAGTAGCCTTTTATATTCTTCTCCTTGGTTCACTATCTATAGCTTAACGTGCATATAACTCGAACGGGTGATAAGACGTGCTAATAATAATATAGTTTATCAAAACAAGGGAGGAATTTTGCTACTATAACTTTAAGCAAAATTTTTACATACTAGGATTCTCAACTATCAAGAAAATAAAAGTAATGATGTTTTAATGAGTAAAATGGTTATAGCAATACTTATTCCAAAAATCCAAAAAATTGTATACTTGTGTGCATTTATCATGACAAAATTTAGTTGTCAGCCATAGTTATTTTCATAATTTTGATTAGGTACTTATATTAAATTAATTTATGCAAATGGAGTTATGTAACCTTGCTAGAAGAAAAAGACGTCGCATTGATATTATAAGAGGTTCCTTTTGATAGTTTTGTTATATAGTAATATAATATTTTATAAAACCAAATATATCTAAAGGCCGTGAGTATCTGATAATTAACTTTAAATTGATATACTATTTAATCTTAGGATATTTAATTACAATTAAATGTAATTGTATAAACATTATTTAGCTTATTTTTATAATTGTTATATTTGTTTTTGTTCATAAGAGTTAATAATATTTCAAGTTTGTAAAGTGTAAAATTTACAAAAAAAACAACCTATGTATATCTAAAAGTTTTATCTTCTTGGTTAATTTTAATTTGTTTTCAATGTTGACTAACCATAATTATTTGGAAGAACTTATTACAATAATATGCATTATATCTGCTTTTAAACATATGGTATGGTTATGGTTAATATTTTCACATACATTCCACTAATATGTCTGATTATATAAGAGCGTTTCAAGACACTACTTTCAGCAATATATCTAAAACATATGTAAACCAATAATAATAACTGCAAGTATGTGTTAAATAACTTTCAATATTGTAGATAAATAGTAGAATATTGAGGTTAAAAATTAGATTTAAGAATATATCATTTTGCTCAACACATTGTATCATGAGTATGAATAAGCTTTTTAACTAATTTAATGTTCTATGAAAAATGATCAAATAATATATTTGTCTTTAAAGTCAATCCGACACCTTAGCTCGGTCGATAGTGTGTCTGTCTACTGAGATAAGAGCCCCGGCCTCGATTCCAGGCATGTCCAAAAAATAGTATTTGTGAAATGTGGGTTTACCCTTTCACATTGATGAATTAATGGCCGTGGACTGGATGTTGTTCCTGTCCTAGTCTTAAGTTAGATTATAAGGCATATGAAGCTATGCCAGCCTAGTAAGCCGGTAGTGGAAAATATATGACTTGAATTAAAAATTGCCTCAGGCTGGAAACACTGATTGATGTAAAAAGTAAAAAAAACAACTTAAAATTCATGAGAATGAGAAAATGAAAGTGAGTCACTTATAATCAGGCACAATTCTACCGTCTTGTATTATTGTATGAATTAATTCTGTTTAACAAGTATTCTTTACATACATTTTGTTTTTACAAAAAATATGTCTGAGATATGTGATTACCAATTGACTTCTACAGCGACGTGTAGACAATCTATCAATGTTTATCATATTGATAAAAGACAGCCAGAAGGATGATATTCTGCCATTGTTGTATTGTGTATCTTCCAAAAAGTAACCAAAACTAAGTTTTTGAAATTAAAAAAAATTCTAGTTTCTCTAAAATGCTAATAGATCAATATTTTCAGCTAAAGTATCATCATTCAACATAAATGAATTAATCTCTTTTTTACTATCACTCCCAGGGAACATTGTAATCTCTACAGCGCCTTTACTAAGCCTTTATCTATCACATCTGCTTCAATTGATCCCTCAATCTGACAACCTAGTATCCATTTCCAAAAATCTAAAGAAGTTTGCACATAGTATGAAATATACCTGAATGCAGATATATGTTTTTATACTTTCTCTTATATTTCTTATATCACATGCTTTTGAGAAAACAAAAATGCATTTGCTTAAATAAAAGTTATGTATTTTAAGAGTTGACTTATTCAAAATTTTATAAACTGTCTTTGGTTAAGTTGTGAGATTGTTGAGAAGTAACCGTTGACAATATTTTAAACAACTAAGAGTAAATTAACTATTTAACAATAGACGCCTTTTCCTCTTCTCATACTCATGAGATTATGCATCACTCACATATAGACAACTTGGTATCACTTTCACTCATGCTCATAATTTGTATTTTATTGTCTACCTAATTAAGCAAAAATTAATATACATATTTTAGCAGCTGATCCTTATAGCTTTAAATCAAACACAACTCATCAGTTTGCAGGATGTTTCATTGAACTTTCAAATGAAACACTAAACTGGTAGCTACAATTTTGTAAAGTAGTGTTTATGAAACAGATAATAGTTACATTCCATTCACGGTGGGAATTACTCTCTGAAATGTCTTTTTTCCTACCAATATCCTACTATATAGTAGATTTATTGTAGGGAAAAAGGCCTTTCAGAAGTCAATTCCTACGGTGAATGGATTTTAGGTAGTGCCTACGCTCATTTTTCTTCATAATACATTTAAAGGAACAAAAACAACATAATGTTTGAGATATATTGAATACCCTAGCTTACTTTACCAGGTTAATGGACCATAAGGCTACATGCACACTGGGAACTAAATTATTGTTGCGATCAAAACGTTAGTGAACATGATTTTGTAACAAGTTACAAGTAACAGTTCACTCAAATGGCATAATACTCACTCTCCGACCCATTTGGACTCCAACTTCTTCACGCCTAGCCCTGACCTCCTCCCTCTGACACACTATCTAACTGACTGAAAGGAAGTGTGAACCAACACTCTGCAACCAAGAAAAACAAGTGATGGTGGCTCCACATACTTAGTTACTATTTATTCCGTCTGGACTGTTCTAGCGCATTCTACTAGTTCCCAGAATGCTCGCAATCTTTCCACGCACTTTTCAATCCCTTCCCTTCCTCTCTCTCCCCCCTTTTACCTCCCCTACTATCTGTGGACATGTGATCTTGTGTAGTCGCTATATATGGCAGTGTTTTGATTGTATCAGTACTCATTGTACCATTGGCTTAGGACGAGGTGAGCGACACATTTTAAGCTAGGGCTTAACTTAACGCTTTTTCAAAATTCCCTTTTGGCTCATTTATGGAATCTTTTCAAAATTATTAAGTTAGACTTATAATGTTAAATTTTTGTAATGGTATGGGGTGTTTTCCTTTAGTAGCAGGCTAGTGTGTAGCCATGTTTCAATTACAATTTTGTCTATTGGGGAAACTAAATTTTCCTTCAATCTTTAAATTAACTTCTGTTTTGCCGCTCGGTGGCTAGCATTTCATTGCGCTCTCACGTAGGCTATGGCCGTTTGCTGATGGGTAGTTGGCGTCGTTTACCGAGTAAATAATTGTTTGGTAAAATAAACTAAATGGCTCGAGAAGGCAGAGCACTTACAAATTTAGTATTGTGCTTTATAACTTTAATTGCATTAGAATATATTTTGTTGTCATGAGATGCCAAAGCACTAAAATTTTACTATTATGTCTTATAACCTCAATTACATTATAGAACATTTTGTTGCCACAAGATGGCAGAGCTCTTAAAGATTTATTTTTTAATCTTTGAAACTTTATTAAATTACGAATAGTTATCACGAGGTGGCAGGACATTTAAGATTTGGATTATATCGAAGCTTAACTTTTGGGAAGTACTATTGTTCGTTAACTTTTCAGAATTAAATTTTTAATTATTCCACCTGAAAGCCACAAGGTGGCGAGTCTCTAGTCCCAATGTACATACTGTTATTGTTTAAAATTGATTCATTGTTTCTTGAATAAAACCATTTCTCTCTTGTGATTCCTTGCCTATTATTTCTCTCAGTGGGGAGAGGGGAGTAATAATTTGAGGGATGTGAGTGCACTGCGACTAAATAGTTGACTATATTGGAGGTTCTTCCTACACTACACTACACTACACAATGTACTAAGGATAACGAAACCTCAACACAATAAGAAGTATTGGCTGCATTCAATATTTTTCCATTGAGTTTTAAATTATCTGCTTTACAAGCTTTTTGAGGACTTAAGAATATATTAATGAAAGCTTTTAAACTATTTTCTAGAAATATCTCATAATTTTTGGTCAAATTATAAAAAATATATAAATCATTACCTACAAACATGCAAACAAATAGGGTTCCACAATGAAACAATAAATTTACTTAATTTTTGAAATTTTTCATTCAAACAAAAACTTTGGAAAATAAATATTTTCAAATTTGAATATTTTTTTCCGGTAGGCTGTGCTCTATTTCATCCCTTTAGTTTCCAATACAAAAAAGTCGCCTAATGTGTGTTCTCCCATTAAAATAATGTGAAGCATATAACTAAAACGGGTAGTAAGACGCAGTGCTAAACATATTTTTTGTTCATCCAGGCAGCTAAATAGTTCACAATTAAAAGTTACCTATATTCCATTCACCGTAGGAATTTACTTCTGAAAGGCCTTTTCCTCTACCATAAATCTACTATATAGTAGGATATTGGTAGGAAAAAAGACCTTTCAGAGAGTAATTCCTACCGTGAATGGAATATACTCTAGTGGTCGTATGATATAGGGCATCACTCTCGTATGAGAGGAGACTGTTGATAACGGGGAGATCGAGATTCAAATTCAGGTCGGGTGTACTGAGAGTTTTTTTTCTAAAATGGTTTCCAATGTTTTGCCAACCCAAATGCAGGTACACTTCCTCTAAATTCAACCTTCCTTATCCCTAACACATTAGTGTAACTAGTACATATGCATATAGCCTCAACAGGGGGTAAAAAAATATTCCATTGCGCGCCTAGCCTAAGAGTCATTGGACACCTGCACAGGTGGTCTCACATTCTAAGGCGTCAGACACACGATTCAACTAGATTTACTGTGTCAGAGATTTTCTACATACATTAATATTTCAAGCCTGGGTCTGTTTTGTTTATTCAAGCCTTATATTTTCCACTACCGGCTGGCTAGGCCTAGCTTCATATGCTTTAAAATCTAACTTAAGACTAGGACAAGCACAACATCCAGTCCCCGGCCATTAATTCATCACTGTGAAAGAGTAAACCCACATTTAACCAATGATAAATTGTTTGTACATGCTGGGAATCGAACGCATCAGTAGACTACCGACTGAGCTAAGATGTCGGATAGTGACTGAGATATCAAGGTTCAAATCTCGGTCAGTTGCAGTAGGAGTAATTTTTCGCATACGATTTATCACAGGTTTTCTTCCATCCTCGCTCTAAACTAATGTAGTGGCTATTCCTCTAAACTGCCCTCCTCACGCCTACTCCTTAAATCAAGACAGTAATAAATAACCTTGGTGTTGAACACACTGACAAAAGTTGAGTTACCTTACTCAGATTGATGTTAGATTTGACAAAACTATTATGAATTTTCCAAACCCATGGAAGAAAAAAAATCACATTTCAGGCCATTTAAAATGTGATCATGCTCAAGTAAACACAAGCCTTTAACACTACAATACAATTTATTCTCTATGTTACCTGTGTTTTTATTTTGTTATGTTTCATAAAACATTTTTGAATGGTTGAAAAGATTGTAATGTTCATTGGTATTTACATACAGTGACCGTTGAACCCTTTTTGTTTATGGGATGGCGGTAATGAACTCAAAAAGGGCTTTTAGGGATTTTTCCCACGTGTCAAAGGAGATCTGGCGCCCCACAGAATTTGTTTCGACAGATACCAGTACCTGAGGAACTCTTGAAGTTATTTAGAATGCTCAAGCCTCTCTTGCCCCCCTCACCCCCCCTTTCCCCTCCCACACAGAAAAATTTAGATAGTTGGATGCCATTAGAAGCTATTCCCATTGGTTCTTCTTCTGAAAACTTTATAATTTGTATACCCCTAGAAGAAATTTAGAGTGATCCTTACCCAGAGAAGAAGAAGCAATTTGAAGTTTGTTTCTATTAGTATAGAAATGGACAAATCTATACAAGGGGAAAATGTACCCCTGTTTCCTCTGCCACTGCTTACATAAATAAGGTAGAGATTTTTCATTTTCTAAATTCAGCAGTTTATCATTTTATAGATCAATATTACAAAAATAACTATATTTCTAGAATTTAATATACTACTGCACAGTACAAAACTTATCAACCAGTAGATGATACAAACATAAGCAATAATGTCTGTATTACCCGCCTCGGTGGCGTAGTTGGCTAATGCGCTTGTCGTGTTGAGCTCGACTGCTGAGAACGGGGAGATCGTGGTTCAAATCTCGGTCGGGTGAACTGGGGGTGGTTTTTCCTAAATGGTTTTCCACTCTCCCTCCACGCAAATGTGGGTTCACATCCTCTAATTCAACCTTCCCAATTCCTAATCAATTAGCGTAATTAGTACTTAAAGCGTATAACCCGAATGGGTAGTAAGACGCGGTGCTAAATGTTTTGTGTGTTTAATGTCTGTATTGTTTTATTGCCATTTTCTTGCCATTTATTGTATCGATTGCCTTAATTTTTATAGTACTGAATAAATAAAATATGTACTATTATGTTTATAAAATGATGTTTAATTGTTATTTTTTATTCCTTTTGTTTCTTCCAATTATGTTAACAAACGAAGCTGGAAAATCAATGTCTTGAGTACTAAGGAGGATTATCCATTCTTTATCCCCATCAATTACCAAACATCAGAGACTTCAAGTTCCAAATGCCTGTTCATTTGAATTTAACTACCCAAAAAGTATGAAGGGTTACTCCCTATTAGCGGTAAGGCAATGGAGTCGGTATGCCAAGCCTTCAACTCCTTCCCTTTTATTTTTCTACTGTCCAACTCTGACTCCTTTATAAATGGCTAAAGTATATTAATTTGTAATAGCAAACTTACTACAGTAAAATGCGCCAATACAGATTCCTTTATGGGAAGCTTCGTTGGAATTGTGAATGTATATCTAAATACATGTGTCAATTCAAATCACATATTGGTTCTAAATAATAAAAGAGTATAAATTTAAAATTACATATCTATCATATTATATTGTTATAGTATTATAAGTTTATATTTTGAAGTCGTAGTCGGCACATTTTTGTTTTTACTGACTGGGACTCCACCCAAAATTGCTTCCCACTCCGAATACACAGACCTGATTAACGGTTTATAAATAGGGAATGAAGACGGGAGGAGAAACAGAGTAGGATTAGTAGAGTAGTGAGAGAAGGTGTGCAGGCAGAGGTAGAAGGGATGAATGTTAGAATAATAAAGATAACAATAAATGACAGAGGAAAAAAAGGTGGAGATGATACAGGTGTATGCCCCACAAGTGGGGTGCCTAGCAAAAGACAAGTTTGAGGAAGACCTAAAAAGGCATATGGGAAATGGCTGTCAGATAGTAATAGGCGATCTGAATGAAAAGTAGATAAAGAGAGAGAAAGGTTTGGGGAGGTGTTAGGGAAGGAAGGCTGGTGAAGGAGAGAAATGAGGAGGGTAGAAGGCTCTTGGAACTATGTGCAAGAAATATAATCAAAATGGCAAACAGCTGATATGAGAAGGAAAGAGAAAGTCATTAGATCACTAGAGACAGGTGGGATGGGGAGTTACAGTCGGTGATAGACTACTTTATCGAGGATTAAGAAATGAAAAGGCAGACCGTAAACATCAAGGTAATACCAAGTGTCTCCTTAGATAGGGACCACAGGTTTTTGGTGGCAGACATAGGGTAACGGGAATGTAGGGAAAAGGTAGTAAGATCAGTAAGAAGAATAAGGAGTTGGAGAATAAAAAATTAGGAGGAAAAAGAGATGTATCAAAGGAAGGCAAGAAGCTTAACACCCAAGGATGAGATGCAAAGTGTAGAGGTTGAGTGATAAAGGCTTAAGAACAGTCTGGTGGAAGTGGAAGAGGAGGTATGTGTGTGTGAGGAAAAGTAATAAGAAGATGTGGAAGGAGGCACCCTGGTGGAACTACAGTGTAACGGAAGCAGTATAAGATAAGAATAAAGCATTCAGACGGAGTTTTAAGAATAGGAATGAGGAAACAGAGAAAGAATATAGGGAGAGGAAAAAAAGAACAAAGCGAGTTGTAAGGAAGGATTGGTTTGCAAAAATGGACGAAAATGCTGCAACGGAACGTGGAAAGAAAGTGAAAAGGTGCTATACAGCCAAGTAAGAAACTGAAGGAGATAGAATAGAAATGAAGTCAGAAGGATGGGCGAAGAAGGAAGAATATTGAAGACAGGAGAGGAAAAAAAAGGAACATTTCTGTAAAACTAGGAACTTTTTAGAACCTTTATGAACCTACAATTATTTAACGTTTCCGGTTCCGGAAATATGGTTATAATAAAGAAAGCCCAAACAATAATTTTGAAAGGTATCCCTCCCCATCATTTATATCCGAACAGAAGTTTTGAATAAGGTTTCCTAGCCCTAGTTTATATCGGCGCTCTCACCTTTATGCAAGCCAGTGGTATAATGAGTGACGAGGTAAACAAAACAAGCTATTATATAGTAGATAAAACCTACACTTGTTCTCAGAGAAGGGGGGAAGCAGGGTGGAAACAAAGAAAAAAAAGGAAAGGAGGAGACTAGCGCTCTCGAAGATTAGCGGTCAGTCCAGTAATTACTCGAAGTTTGCAGAACATCCCAGATGGCGGAACCGGAAACGATCTTGGTCAAGTTAAGTCCTTGTTTGTTGTGGGCCGGGCTTCGATGACGAGCGAGGCGCTGACCAGCGTCTCGTTTCAGTCGAAATTGTTCAAGCCACGGAAGAGGATGTCTTAGTTTGTGTTAGTGCTCCATCAGACGGAGAGAAGCCAGGCCAGTGGTGGTGAGTGTTGTAATTCTGTATTACTAGGTGGTATGCGTTAGATGATGTTATTGGTTGTAACATCGTTACAAAAGTTTAGGCTTATATGCAAAGGCTATATATTAATTTATCAAGAATAATAATAATGTTTATAGCGTTTCACTTGGAGGTGCATGTTATACTAACTCATAGTTGTTTATTCTAATGTTAGGGATATATGTTTGTTAAGAGTTATAATGGAGTTTGTTGCATTTCACACTATATGCGCGAGTTATACAAACTTTGAACATTAGACTTCCATGCTGACGCTATATATTTATACCTTGGGATTTATAATTGTGTACATCGCATTCCTCTGTTGAACGCGTTAGTTGTACTGACAGCCAGCTTAATTACAACATATATTTATTAATTTTTATATGTATTGTAAAGACGATAACATCCATTCTCTAATGGAGTAATTTTAATATCTTGGATGATAAACGCTTCTCGCGATTCCATTATATTTATGTTCTCGTAATGTATCTTCATTTTTTTTTTGTTCTTAATAAAAAAAAACATTTTTATTTTCTGGTAAACTTCTTGACTGATTTTCCCGCCACGCTTCCTTATATTTAGACGAGAGGTTTACAAAAGTATTACTTAATAAACATTCTTCTATTCTTGAACAAACTGTTTCCGAAAAGAAAATTGCAATACAATAACAATTCTTGAAGATAGCCGTTTGTTCCCACGGCTCTTCATTTCCACGCCAAATGAAAAGGGTCAATCGCCTTAAACGAACTTGTTAATAAAATGAGCTTTGCTTCAAGGTATTTTATTTATCATTCTCTTTGTAGAAATAATTAGGCCTTACTTGAGGGTGAAAAAAAAGCATTTTAATAAAAAAAAATTAACAATGATACAGAGGAGTCGGAATAATTAATTATCAAGAATACAACAAGCTATTCTGATTATAAATTCTTTTGTGAATATCTTACAATAATTTAAACAAATTCAGTATCCATCCGAATAGGTGGGCACTCGTTATAAAGGTCAGACTTTTCTAAACTGATTTCTAGGTCACTTGGAGGTCGGGTTTTGAATATCAGACCGGTGTACTTAGGGTTTTTCTTGTAAATGGTTTCCGACACTTGTGGTGGGTAAATGATGACACATTTAATCGAAAATGTTAGCTTTTTTAGCTTAGCAATGAGTGTGAAACCTAACTGACGAAGTCTTAGCACAGCATAGCATAGCATAGCATAGCTTAGTTTAGATTATCTCCTTTAGTATTTAAATGTGTGTGTGAGACTACTTCTGCTATAGAAGACAGAAGAAAGGAAGATGATGTCACCTTTGTGCTTTAGATTATTAATATATTTTTCCTCTTTCCCTAGGTGGGAATTCTTTGTTAAATTTGCACCTATTAGTTTATTTTTCTTTATTTTTATCAATCTCCATTATTATAAAATTATTTATCCACTAGGCCACCTCATTTTTAAACATAAAAATCCTATTAGTGTATATTTAGTCACTATAACCGTTGGTTTTGCACTAATAATAATGTTAATCTGTAAGGTATGAATAAATATGAAACTAAAGGATATGTACCCACATTTGCGTGAGGTAGAGTGGGAAACCATTTAGAAAATACTCCACTCATTATAGCGCGTTAGACCCTACTGGGAATCGGGCCTTGACGTCGCTGTACAGGGTGTTTCAGGAGGAAAGGTCAATATTCTGGAAAGTAACAATACTGGTCGTCCTAAGAGAATAAATGGTTCGGTGCACCACAGGGAATTTCTCTCGCTCTAATCTTAGAATAGAGACAATAGACATCCACTAAAAACTCATAAGATTTGTGAAACGAAATAATAGATCTATACATTGTTGTAGGATCACTCCACCAAATATCATAAATTAATTAATACACACAGTTAATACTATATGTCATTAGTAACTAGGAGGACTGTTAAAGAAGAATTGGGAAAAGAGAAAAATCTGTGCCACCAAAGAGAATAAAAATCAAATCTAGTTTCAAATACCTGAATTAAAAAGTGTATATATATATATATATATATATATATATAAGAAATTATTGGTTTTATAAAAATATATTTAAAATAAAAGGTTTTTATCTTTAATAGTACTACAACTTTACAATTATAAGTTGTTTTGTATATCAAACAGTTGGTAAAAAAATGATGAAAATTGGAAAAATGTCCCCATGTAAAGTACTCCCAAAGTAATGTTCATGTGAAAATAATAATTGTCAATTGGTTTGTAATTATAAACAGTGTTTAGATATAAAATGTAATCAAAATCGTTAGAGCTAACTTCGAGAAAATCGATTTTTTTCTCTTTTTGCCCTTCAGTAAACCACCCTTAAATTAAGGGTTAGATATTTAATTCCAAAAATCCCTTGGGGGCGGGGGGGGGACCTTATGAAAATCCCAGGTACCAAGTTATTGCTCAATCTGTAAAATGCTTTCAGCTCTAGTCTGAGATACAGACAAACAACATTGCGAAAACAACTTTTTTTATTATCAGAAAGTCGACATTATTTTATAAAAATCTCGAGTTCGATGTTTTAACAATTACAATCTCCAGGGTGTTGAGAGAAAATAAAAAGTGTATATGAACATGTGTCTTATTTCGAAAAATTTCTTAGATAGAGATATTTGGATGTCCAGTATTCTGAATTTCACGCGCACAGTTACTGTTTGAAGCATGTGCATCGGTTTGAAGCGTCAGTCGGTTGGAAATAGCGGCATTGTACAAGTATTGTTAAAAAAATATACATATCTTTACAAATGTCGAATATGCAGATACGCTGTATACTTACGGCTTCTGCGACGGTGATTGTCACTGCTGCTGTTGAAAAATGCTGTCACCTGCTTCCGTGGCAGCATGGTGTGTGGCGTCACGCTCCTGTTGGACTATACTGCCGATGATCGTGATGTCTGTTGGGGGTTTATTAAAAAACAGTTTTCCACTCTCCCGCCACACAAATGTTGGTACACATCCTCTGAATACAAGCTTCTTCATCTCTAACTCGGCGTGATTAGTATATTTTATGTGTATAACCTGAAGAGGTACAGCAGCCTCATGGCTTCTTTGGTGCTGAGTGACAGCTTTGAAAAGTTACCAGACCAAATTATGTATTCCTACGCCAAGCCATATGATCTGCAAAAACATGTGTTTAGCAGCTGTCACTTCTGACAGTCAAAATTTAGGTGTATACCTAAATGTTGACTGTCAGCTGTGAGCTGTGAGTTGTCAGTCAGCACCAAAGAAGCCGTGGGGCTACTGTAGCAAGACGCGGTGCAAAACAAAAATAAAACGTTCGTGATTTCCTATGTGTAGGATTCTGGAAAACACCCTACGAATCGAAATTGAAGATATATTTATAATCTTTAACAATACTTGTACAATGCCGCTATCAACAACCAACTGACGCTTCAAACCGATGCACATGATTCAAACAGTAACTGTGCGCGCGAAATTCAAAATATCGGACATTAAAATATCTATATCTAAGAAATCTTTCGAAATAAAACACATGTTCGTATACACCTTTTTCCTGAGAACGACCGGTATTTCGACTTTCGAGAACATTGATCCTTTGCAAGGCACACCATCTAGACTTCACCTCCAAGTATTGATTAGAGTTGTTATTATTATTAGCACCGCGTCTTACTACCCGTTCGGGTTATACGCACTTACGCTAATGTGTAATGGTAGGGTGATTGTGAGATGAAATGGAGGATCTACAGTTTAACGTGGAATCCGAACCACGGTGGAGGCCTGGCATTCCCCACATTCACAAGATGTCTTGTCAGAGGTGAAGGAAGGGTTTGGTAATCAGATAAATCTGTGCCGGGACCGAGGATTGAACCCCGGCCGCCAGCATAAAAGTCTGACACCTTACCCCTAGACCACCAGGTCACCTGATTAGAGTTATTTTCACCAAACTAATAATTAACCTCCGTTTAAAGTCGACACAAGAAACCAGGTCTCTCCTAGTCATGTCTACTTGCTGTAGTATCGACAATGCATCGTGCATCCCTGTTGCCAATAGAACTTGGTTCGATACCATATTGGGTCGAGGAACAGTTGGGTTCACTTGGAATCCCTCGAGTTCCCCAACGCTTAGAGAGGGTTAAGATGTTAACCTTACCGGATATTAATTAATTTAACACCGCGTATTACTACCCGTTTGGGTTATACGCTTAAGTTCTGATTACGCTAATGGGCTAGGAATCGGGAAGGTTGAATTTAGGGGAAGTGAACCCGCATTTGCGTGGAGGAAGAGTGGAAAGCCATTTAGAAGGGGGGGGAAAACACCCTAGTTCACCCGACCGAGATTCGAACCTCGATCTCACCATCCTCGGCAGTCTAGCTCAACACAAAACTAGCGCATTATCTAAGTACGCCAGCAAGGCGGGCTTATCAGACATTGTTTTGTTAGGTAATAAGAGGTGTGGTTAATCACTCTAATGGAGCAGGCAAGGTTGAGCGAGGGAACAATTTAGAGGTAAGCTAAGAGTAAAAATCCTTTTAGGAAAAACCATCCTAAGTAGACTCCGATCAGGACCCTGATCTCCTCGTCATCATTAGGCCAGTCTAACACGAGAGTGACGCCTTAAACCATTCGGCCACTGAAGCGGCTTTCGCCAGAATTAAAACCACGTCTTCTCATTGGTCCCGCCGTCTTCACGATCTCACCGAATGTCCAGGAAATGCACATTTAACTGCAATAATAAGTTAAGATTTAAGGCTAAGGTAGGTAAAATATAAAGTAAATGTACCCTCATTTGATAATAATAGTGGTAGTAAATGCATCCAGTCAGGGTTCAAACCTTAACCTCCTCGGCAAACCCGACCATAGATTAGCTTGACAATCGTACCGTGTGTCCAAAAAAGTAGGTTTCGCCCCGACCAAGACCAAGTACTAAGTCCTAGACAAGCCCTAGACCAAGTTCCAGGCCAAGTCCTAAGTCCTAGAACAAGTCCTAAGCCAAGTCCTAGACCAAGGTAAAGTAAGAGGCTGAGTGGTCTGACAGGCTGACTTCAGTTAAAGAATTACCTTGCTGGGGTGACCTGCCGGTCTAGGGGTAAGGTGTCAGGCTTCTGTGCTGGCGGCCGGGGTTCAATCCTCGGTCCCGGCAAACATTTATCTGATTACCAAACCCTTCCTTCACCTCTGACAAGACATCTTGTGAATGTGAGGAATGCCAGGCCTCCACCGTGGTTCGGATCCCACGTTAAACTGTAGGTCCTCCAATTCATATCACAATCACCCTACCATTACACATTAGCGTAAGTGCGTATAACCCGAACGGGTAGTAAGACGCGGTGCTAATAATATTAATAATTACCTTGCTGCACTTTCGCGACAAAAATTAGTCGATCGTGCAAGAAAGCAACATCGTTAATAAATGTCGATATTTTAGTATTTTGAGCCAGCGAATATTACAAGTACAGTACTTTTAAATAACATTTGAGTGTGACCAAAGCTACCTTGATCGGTCATAATCCGTATTGGTTTAAGATATTTAAATAATTAAAGATCATTTGTTGGTAAAATTATATATGTATTTGTTAAATTATTGAATTTATGGAATAAAAATGAGATGTATAGACCGAAAAAAAGCAAATGTAGATTGGAGAAATGATGGATAACCTTTGATAATACAAGATGATCGGTTGGATGACCCTCAACTAATCCTACAAGAGTTTCACCATTCCCTTTTTAGATTCCGTGTGTGTCGAACTCGGTGGTTTTGACGTAAAGTGCTATTCTCAGGATCTGGTGTTCCTGGGTTCAAACACAGTCGAGATAAAAGGATTTTTCTTGAGCGATAAAAATCCGTAGCACAACTTCTTTCGGAGTGTAAGTGAATCCGTCGGTCCTATGTTTATTGTGGTATGTAAAACAAACCTGGCAGGTATGGGAAACTAACTTTCCTTGCAAAATTGATAGGAACTTTCGGGTTCGATCATAGAAATTTTGTGTGGAAACAGTGGCAACACTCCAAAAAAAAAAAAATTGTTACCGTTCAATTTATAAAATATATAAGCCTCCATTGGTGGACCCGTGGACTATACGTCCAGCTCATTTATTTTGGCTGGTCAGTGATAGGTAGGGATGTGGTATCGAAATAAAAGTATCGATAACAGTAAGTATCGGTATCAAAACGCATAATTTTCTGCTTCGTATGCTTGGGGGACTTTTTGAGTTGATTACAAAAGCTTATGTTGTTTAATTTGTGATGATCTTGCTCATTGATAAAGGAAGGGGTTGTAAGACTGGTTGCCAGGTCAGGCATCAGGCTGTATTGATAAACAAAGGTGAAAGAACAACTCCGAGTTATAAGCTAAGAGAAATTGAGTGCTAGAGCTGCTTCTTGCTTGTCATGCAAGTTGATAAACAGTGCCATTAGTTCTTCCTTCACAGTCCACCATAGTAAACATTTATTCTCAACATGAGGTAAGATAAGAAAAAAAGTTGTTTATTTCGATACAGATCCGATACCGGAGTGTGAGTACTAATATCAGTAAAAATATAGGGGAAAAAAGCTTCGAGTAAAAAAAATACTAATATCGAAATTAGTAAAGTATCGATAGTTTTTTTCACATCCAGTGATAGGTAGATCGGGGCTCGAATCCCGTTTGGATGTTCCGAGGTTCTTTTTTGTTTGGAATAACGATGACCTGGTGGTCTAGGGGTAAGGTGTCAGACTTCTATGCTGGCGGCCGGAGTTCAATCCTCGGTCCCAGCACAGATTTATCTGATTACCAAACCCTTCCTTCACCTCTGACAAGACATCTTGAGCCTCCACCGTGGTTCGGATTCCACGTTAAACTGTAGGTCCTCCATTCCATCTCACAATCACCCTACCATCACACATTAGCGTAAGGGCGTATAACCCGAACGGGTACTAAGACGCGGTGCTAATAATAATAATGTTTGGAATAGTACTCTACATTACCATAACACAAACGCAGCTACATTTCCTATAAAGTCTACCTTTCTTATAACTACCCCATTAACGTGATTAAATGCAGATAGTCGGTACGGAAAGTAGGACGATGCAATATATATTAAAATAATTAATATAATATTAATAAAACAAAGAGTTTGTCTTTCATGAGCGTTGCGTGATATCTACCACAAGCAGAGGTTTGAAATTTAAAAATTTGTAACCTCTTGCGCAGGAACATATGCTCTTAGAAGTTAAAATTTAAAATTTGAATTTTATTTCTTATTAATTAATTAAAAACTGGTTTGGAGAAAATAAAATAAAGATTTTCTTTCTGTAGGTTTAAAACAAATAAAATAATTTCCAGGGGTAACAACGCAATCCATTGCATGGTTACCCTGGACGAAGCTGGGTAATTCTGCTTGTATATGCCTATATTTACCACGTCTAAGTGTCTGATCTCAAAAATGACAATTTTCAACTTTTGCAGCAACTAACAAAATATTTTTCCTTCTTAAGTCAACAACCCACATGTTGGTTTGATGTGATTTTTATCCATCCCAGATTTGGGCATGCACTCATTCCTTCAGCTGGTTAGTGCTACCTGCACTATCTGGTATAATTCTCGTGCTCTATGGGATTCCAGGAAGTTTGGTAGTTCTCTGTTACCTTCCACGAGGAGATTAAGAAAGAAAAGAATAGAGAAAATTACCCTTATTAAAGCACTGACGTGTTTGTATGTTATTATTTTGAAAAGAGATCTTTGAAATAATGTATTTTTAAATAGGCCTGGTTGAAATTGTGAATTTGCTAGCGATCTGTTATTATTATTATTATTGTTCTTTAACTAGCAAAAGATGGGTGTTGCCGCCAATTGTCGTGTATTCGATAAGTAGAGTTTACAGTCTACTCAAACATAGTTTTCATTAACTTTTGTATTTTTATATGTAATTCCTCCCTCATGTATAGTTTAAAATATCCCCCAACATAATCTTGGATGCACCAATGCCTTCCACACTGAATTTCTATGAGCAAGCTCGAAAGTGACCACTAATTTTGCGGGGAAAGGTGTTCTCAAATATCTTCCTGGGTTCTTTTAAATGATATGAGACTCCCCCGGCTTTGCTTCCTCTCCATCGCAAGTCGTGCTACGGATTTTAATCGATAAAGAAAGATCCATCAACCTTGGCTGGGTTTGAACCCACGAACATTGAGTCTGAGGTGAGCCCCTCAACCCAAGACCACTGAGGTAGACCCTAACTATCTTACTAAACTGAACATTGTTTGTTTGTGTATCATATTTCGATAGTTATGTGACGAGTCAACCTCAAGTAGGAGAGCAGAAACACGAGAGGAGGTAGTTAAACAAATTGATCTTCGGAGGAGGGTCATCCATCCTTGGGCCGATATGACCTTGAGACTCTCAATTCCAATCTCGGCAATAGGCACGTAGGCCTAATATCCACGCATGCTCGTTAAGCGGAAAAAACAAACAAAAAAAACACAATTCATTCTTGACGTCAAGACCTTCTACAAGACGTCGCTTCACTCAGCGGTGGTTAGAATAACGATCACACTACTCCAAGAGGTTCTGAGGTGGTAATCGATAACGAAGCCTATTAAAACACCTTCAAGAGAAGCGGGAAAAGGACTTCGTCGCGTGGCAAAACTACAGTTGGCAACGCTGTACCATTGGCCTAGCCTTTTTTTTTTTGTTTTCTGTCGCTACAAGGTACGGCCAAGTTCTCGTTTTATTCTGTTTATAAAATTGCTGTCCCGCCCGCGGCCGACCAAGCGGCAGGGCGATCTTTTCAAGGTCACTGACAGAACTCCAGAGCACGGAGAAAATACACCAACAGTGCCGATGAGTCGTCTGTGATTTAAGGACGTTTTCTATTAGCTTAGCATTATTAAAACCAACTCGTTTAGGCATTCAAGCGGCACCATCAATTGTTAGCGCGCGTCTTTAGGAAGCTTCCAACCTTTCTTCAGTTGTCGTTCGGCCACCCGACTGGACGCGTCTCTAAAACTCTTCAGAAACGAGTTATCGGTTTTAACGTTTTTAGATTAGTGGTGTAAGAACTCGTTTCGTGTAGTGCCTCATTATGAATTAAACTGGTTTAAGGTAATTAGAATATCTGTTTACTTTTGGTGAAGAAAAGGACATCGTGCAAGGACGTAGTCAGGGAGGGGTTGGGGCTCAAACTCCTCCCCACCCCCGCAACATTTTATAAACAAAACATATACGGCTTTATTTATGCTTCAAACAATAACAAAATTAAGGTCCGGTACAAGCACAAATTAGGGGGCTTGTTAACATAAAAAGCACTTCAGAGAGCTTCTAGAGGTGTTTTATCTAGAACTTTTACTAACCTTCGGCAGTTATTATTATTATTATTATTATTATTATTATTATTATTATTATTATTAGCACCGCGTCTTACAACCCGTTCGGGTTATACGCACTTACGCTAATGTGTAATGGTAGGGTGATTGTGAGATGAAATGGAGGACCTACAGTTTAACGTGGAATCCGAACCACGGTGGAGGCCTGGCATTCCCCACATTCACAAGTTGTATTGTCAGAGGTGAAGGAAGGGTTTGGTAAACCCTTCGGCAGTAAACTTATGGTTTTATGTTGCCATAAAAATACACTTCAGATAGCTTCTAGAACTGTTTATCATTTAGATTTTTTTATAGAAGCCGGCAATTGGGGGATGTGCCCCCCTAAAACCCCCCTAAAATTATTGGCTGGCTACGACCTTGATCGCCTGTCCAGTTTATGTTTGGGGACCAAAAAAACTAACCCTAATTTTAGGATGAGGAGTGACCTGGCGGTCTAGGGGTAAGGTGTCAGACTTCTGTGCTGGCGGCCGGGGTTCAATCCTCGGTCCCGGCAAAGATTTATCTAATTACTAAACCCTTCCTTCACCTCTGACAAGACATCTTGTGAATGTGAGGAATGCCAGGCCTCCACCGTGGTTCGGATTCCACGTTAAACTGTAGGTCCTCCATTTCATCTCACAATCACCCTACCATTACACATTAGCGTAAGTGCGTATAACCCGAACTGGTAGTAAGACGCAGTGCTAATAATAATAATAATAATAATAATAATAATAATAATATATACTCTCACTATAATTATATAAATATATCACAATATATATAGTGAGAGGGAGAGAGGGAGAGAGAGAG
>CABEEJ010000116.1:322725-344866 GCA_901482245.1 Timema douglasi
TAGGGGGAGGGGGAGGGGGAGGGAGAGAGTAGACCGCCCCCTGGGGGGGGGGGGGAACTCCATCAGTACACATGTTGTGGAATCGAACCCTCATAGCAGGGGGGGCGGGACTAGACTATCTTGACGTTTAGTACGCGTGACCCCCACTGATGTATGCAGAACGAGATAGTGATGGAAACACCTTGTCTTGTGTTTTGTATGTTTTGTCTTTTATTCCACCCAGGGGAGTCCCCGCTCCGTGAACTTGGACGCAGATGATCAAAGACGCTTTGAGTCAGTGGTTCGGGGTGAGCGTGGATGGTAGGACGAGCCCGGCAGCGAACCCGGTTACCCTGGTGAAAGAATCTCGTCGGGACGAGTCGTCAGTCGTCGTCGTCGACATCGAGGATCCTCTGAAGGTCGTCGGGAAGAGGCCGTTCAAGATGAGCAAAGTGGCGGACATTCCTGGTGAGTTCGCTAGCTACAGTCCAATGTTTGTAGGAAGGACACTATATGACACAATAGAGAAGTTAGTGCAGTCCAATGTTTGTAGGAAGGACTCTATATGACATAATAGAGAAATTAATGCAGTCAAATATTTGTAGAAAGGACACTATAGGACATAATATAGAACTTAGTGCAGTCTAATGTTTGTAGGAAGGACACTATAGGACATAATATAGAACTTAGCGCAGTACAATGTTTGTATGAAGGACACTATATGACATAATAGAGAAGTTAGGTCGGTCTAATGTTTGTAGGAAGGACCTTATGTGACATAATAGAGACGTTAGTGCAGTACAATATTTGTAGAAAGAACACTATATGAGATAATAGAAAAGTTAGTGCGGTCAAATGTTTGTAGGAAGGACACTATATGACATAATAGAGAAGTTAGGTAGGTCTAATGTTTGTAAGAAGGACCTTATATGACATAATAGAGAAGTTAGGTTGGTCTAATGTTTGTAGGAAGGACCTTATATGACATAATAGAGAAGTTAGGTAGGTCTAATGTTTGTAAGAAGGACCTTATATGACAAAATAGAGAGAAGTTAGGTCGGTCTAATGTTTGTAGGAAGGACCTTATATGACATAATAAAGAAGTTAGGTCGGTCTAATGTTTGTAAGAAGGACCTTATAAGACATAATAAAGAAGTTAGGTCGGTCTAATGTTTGTAGAAAGGACTTTATATGACATAATAGAGACGTTATTAGATCTACTTTCACAAATAATCTGCCCCTTTCAATAGCTATTAGTAGGCCCCCTACCAATAAAATAACACTGCTAATATAGTAAAATGTTGTCAATGTTGACTGCAAACATATATGTTAGTATTTTCTGTATGAAACTTCCTATGAAGTCTGTATGAAACATTTGCATTTCATTTTACATATTATCACCAATTTAGCGCTTTTTAAATTTTAGGATAAGGATGGCTTGACTATTTTAATGCGTTTTAAATATGTATATTTTGGAGAATTTTCGAAACTTTAAAAAAAAAAAATAGTTAAGATATTTCATATTCTACTAAATGACGAATATCTCCTAACAGGCTGAAAATAATTGTAATTACAACACTGTCCGTAACGAGGAGATTACAATTCAATTAAATCTGATAAATTAAAAAATGACACCTGAACACGGGAATCGAACTTGGGACCTTTGGCTTAGCCTCTATAATTTACAATAGACTCATCCTTAAGCTATGAGGGAAGAATTACTCGGAATCAGAGTTGAAAGGATAGCTCAGTTGTTAGAGCATTGGCGTACTCAACTAAACGTCTCTGGTTCGATTCTCATGTCCAGGTGTTTATTTCAACAGATTTAAAAATATTTTAAATGCTTAAATTAATTATAAATAATGATAATGCGGTTGTGGGTGAAACTTAAGCGAAAGTCTACATTCAACTATTGCGCTACAGTCAAACGTAGAAGGAGAGACACATTTTTTTTTTAAGTTTCAGAGTTTNAGTCGTGGACATCTCGTTCGATCAAAACAAAAGGTCCACTTTGAATTTCAAACATACTGAGAGGGCCGCATTTAAAAAAATGCTCTAATGTTACCATCTTTATTAAAGGAAGAATTTAATTTTAAAATACATGTTAAAAAATAAATAAAAGCTTGCATAAAATATAACGGTCCACTTTAATTATCCCCAAAAATTTGAGAACTTTATTTTGGAGCAATTGTGTTAATTCTAGACTCTATGTATTGAAGTCACTTTCTAATAATCGGGTGACCTGGCGGTCTAGGGGTAAGGTGTCAGACTTCTGTGCTGGCGGCCGGGGTTCAATCCTCGGTCCCGGCATAGATTTATCTGATTACCAAACCCTTCCTTCACCTCTGACAAGACATCTTGTGAATGTGGGGAATGACAGGCCTCCACCGTGGTTCGGATTCCACGTTAAGCTGTAGGTCCTTCATTTCATCTCACAATCACCCTACCATTACACATTAGCGTAAGTGCGTATAACCCGAACGGGTAGTAAGACGCGGTGCTAATAATAATAATCTAATAATCGGTAACAAATGCACGCCCATGAGACGTAAGTCGTGCTCTTTCCAGTACTTGTTAATTTTCTCAAGAGGAACCAACTATCCACACACTCATGTGTTGTCAAACATTGTTCATACTTGGTGCGCAAATTCAACATTTTTTGGGGATCAAAATCAGTTGAGTTGAGAGTAAATTTTTTTTTGTAACAGCCTCACTTCCTAAAGATTACCAAACATTTATCAATTTCCAGATGTCATAATCTAGGGTTACCAGACGTCCCAGTTTTCCGGGATTGTCCCATTTTTATATGATAGTACCAGTGTACCTCCAATTATTTGACATTTTTTGTTTTGTTATCTTTTACCCCAAAATCGGTGATGTGTGTGTGTGTGTGTGGGAGGGGGGCTATCAACATTATTTTTGTCAGACTGGTTTGCGTAAGTACAACAATTCGGGGAATTCCTGTCCATTCTATAAGTTTAGTGATTGCATACCTTTTAATTTGTATGTCATTGCGTCATTGTGAGAGAGTAGGTGTAGCCTAAATGCATGGATATGTTTGTTTCGTGGTTCTTAAATGTATTTATATATTGAATTTAATGTTCAATGTTTAAGTCTAAACATGCCGAAAAGACAGTTCAAGATGAAGGAGGCAAATCGCACAAATGAGTTAACTTTTAACTTTTTCCTGTTCTTTTTTTATTAAATTACTAATGCTGCTATTTAATGTTTGTAATATACAGTGGCGGCTCGTAGCTAGAACTAGTGGGGGTGCTGCTCCAGAAAATGTTTAGCCTTTGTTTTAAAATTGTGTAAAAGGAAAAAAAAAATGTATATTAAGAAAATTTATTCAGGAACTTGATAAAATCTTTATTAAAAAACCAAACTTTTTTACTAACTTTAGCTTAAATTGTTAAAGTTCAAGCTTGATATATTCATTTAAAAATGAAATCCACTCTTCTTGTTTTAATTTCCGCAAAAAGTTCAATAATTTTCTCCTTGATCTCTGGATGACAACTGAGGAAATGTTTCTCCATTGAAAGTACTGCAAGCGCATTTAGTCTTTCTGTTAAATAAAAGAACAAAAAATGAATAAAATAAAATAGCTGGAAGCAGAATAATAATTTAATTCTACACTCTTCTACATTTTATCACATTCAAGGATATGGTACACGGTTTTTAATCACAATACACGCTGAGTAAAAAAAACTTCCTTCTGTTATCACGCCAGAGCTGGCACTGCGAGAGCAACAGTGCTATCTCTACCCGGCAGTCCCACCTTCCTCCCCAGACCCCTCCTATGTGCGTATGCGCACATCAGTCAAACACCACGTCGCTGGCACTGTGAAGCGTACAGTTCCATACAAAGATTTTTGTATCTTTTTCATAAACTGGGGGATGGCTTCTGAAGTACTGACATTAAGCTTAAGAAATATATATTGTACTACAAAATAAATAAAGAATTAAAGAAAAAAAGAACTCATTATATTAAATGTAATCAATAATATCAAGTGGAAATAGGGGGTGCTGCAGTTCTGCAGTGACTATACACGAGCCACCACTGGCAATATGTAAAAACCCACTTCGGTGGCGTAGTTAGCTAACGCGCTAGTTTAATGTTGAGCTAGACTGCCGAGGACGAGGAAATATAGGTTCGAATCTCTCGGATGAACTGAGGGTGGTTTTTCCTAGATGGTGTTCCGCTTTCCCTTCCACGCAAATGTGGGTTCACATCCTCTATATTCAACCCTCCCAACTCCTAGCCCTAGCCCATCAGCTTAATTAGCACTTAAGCGTTTAGGGCAAAACTGTGGCAGCCCTACGTAATCTTAACTGGTGTGTTTACTAAACACTCAGAAGAATGAATCCGGTCGTATTGTATATCGGTTCTTCAAAAGGTTCGCGGTCCTCACAGAATCATGGCCCGTGCCGCAAGTTTGACAAGCCTGTCTAGAACAATATTCTTATATTGTTTCTTCAAGTCATTTGATCTTTAGCCGTCACTTCTGATATTTATTAGCAATAACTTTGAAAACAATACTTTTAAGGACTTTGCTTGACTTCTTGTGAAGCCATGGCAGGTTGAGATAGGATTGGCCATTTTTGTAAATTTACGTTCTATTCGGCAAGTTTTAAAGATATAACGTTGAAACAAAAATAATAAATTATTATCACCGCGTCTTACTACCCGTTCGGGCTATACGTACTTACGCTAGCGTGTAAAGTGTGATTGAGAGATGAAATGGAAGGTCTACAGCTTAACGTGGAATCCGAACCACGATGGAGGCCTGGCATTCCGCACATTCACAAGTTGTGATTAATATACGTCTTACCCGCCTCGGTGGCGTAGTTGGCTAACGCGCTTGTCGTGTTGAGCTCAACTACTGAGGACGGGGATATCAAGGTTCTAATCTCGGTCGGGTGAACTGTTTTTTTTTTTCCTAAATGGTTTTCCACTCTCCCTCCACGCGAATGCGGGTTCACTTCCTCTAATTCAACCTTCCCAATTCCTAATCCATTAGCGTAGCTAGTACTTAAAGCGTATAACCCGAACGGGTGGTAAGACGCGGTGCTAAATATAAATTAATATTATTAATATACGTCTTGTCAGAGGTGAAGGAAGGGTTTGGTAATCATATAGATCTGTGCCGGGACCGAGGATTAAACCCCGGACCACCAGCACAGAGGTCTGACACCTTACCCCTAGACCACCAGGTCACCCATTCAAAATAAACCAATTTAACATTTTCATGGAATCAATAAATAAATAGAAATATCCCCATTCTTCTGTGAACCATATTTCTTGTTTTCAGTACATCACATTTTATTGCCCTTTCGGTCTATTCATGTATGTAAACTAATCGTGTAGAGAAGAAGAAGCTGGAATTTAGTATAAATATATGGCTTGGTAAGAAAATGGGAAACCATTTAAAAAAAACTACCATAAATAACATTGACGCGCATTCGAACACCAAAATCCAGGTTATGTGAACGTGACAAATTAGACCCTTCGACAAACAAAATTAAATATTTAGGGAATTATGAACGTCAATAGTTGACAACCTCAGAGACTGGTATTTAAAATAAACGACTAACCTCGAACCATTAAAAACCCATCCAAGTAGAGCTCTCTCCAATCTTCACGTGATCATCATTAACTTTTAATTTTTCAAATTACTTATTTGAGATATTCGACGTATACTTTCTGAACCGACTGATTGTATCAATACACGACTTATATACTAATTTAAATCTATAACAGACACAACATCCAGCCCCCGGTCGCTAATTTATCACTTTGAAAGGGGAAACACCCACATTTCAATAATGGTAAACTTTTCAGCCAAGACAGAAATCGAACTCGGGAACCTTAGCTCAGTAGACAAACACGCCACTGACTGAACTAAAGTGTGGAAAAGACATAATAAAATTAATATCCGTGGAGTAGTATTTTCATTTAAATATATGTTTTATTTTTATATTTATTTTAAAATAAATAATATTATTCCTGGAGTTATTTAAACTGTATTAAAATTAAGAGCCTGTGTTACCACGATATATTGTGACGTCTGATTATAATTGTATTACCTACCTAAGCTACACATGAAGAACACGTGTCGGTCTATTCGTTAGATCAAGGGAAGAATGTTATTTGTTTCTATAAGTTTAAAATTTGTAAGTACATATTCAATTAAAGGATAATTTGTCATATTAAAGCCAATGGAAGTGAATCCAACAATATTAAGGGTGAAATCAATTTTTCTTTGGATGGGAGTCAATTTAACAAGCTTTGTAAAGAGGATTATATATTATATTTTCTCTATTAATTTTTTTTTACAATAACAAACAGCATATTATTATTTTTCATTTTACAGTGTGTAGTTTGTTAGACCTGTACCCAGGTAAAACCGATCAAACTTATGGTCTTTATATTTTTTCATACAATTTGGAAATATGTTAAACAGACTATGATGACTTATTAACTTTAAAGACTTTCATCACTACAAAATTTGTCCTTCAGAAATAAAGTTGTAAGTTAATTAAACTCTCATTATATTAATTATATAAATAGCTAAGGTTATAAGAGTGAGGTCTAAACACTTTTATAAAATATGCATGGTAATCACTTATACATTTTATTCAATTCAAAAAGAACTAACTACTATAGTTAAATGTGAACAATAATTTGCTGCCATGACTAGAGATTGATTTATGGCAGCCTATACAAATAAATTCGATCAGGAACTAACTATTTTAAATATCCACGAAGTTGTTTATATATTTAGATATATAATTATAAAAAAACTGCATTGTGTGAGTCCGCGACCTTCACTCGAGCTAAACCGACACTGTTAGCGATGATAGTGCCAACATCTGCGGATAGGTGGTGTCATGTTATCAACATAATGAGCCCTCCAGCCGTTAATCTCAGTTTTATAAACCGGAGCTGTTACTACTTCATCCAAGTAGCTCTCCACTTATCCTCACGAGGCTGAGTTTGACTCCGCACCAAACCCACTGCTTTACAGATAAATTCTGGAAATGTTGGGGATTGGAACTGAGACCTCTAGACCTGTAGCCAGGAACTCTGACAACTATTTGAAGTATATAACTACTAAGGTAGCCGTTGTTGCAATTGAGAATCAAACACATAATGAAGGTAGTTTTTACGTTGCACTTTAGTGGATGATTATAATATTAACGTTGAAATTCAGATTAGAATTATATTAGGTATTCTAATATCAGTTTAATTTGCATTTATAGTATCGACGTTTTATTCTAACTAGTGACTATACAGTTCTCTTAGCAGCTTGATTTGTAATTTAAATATTCACGTAGCTTTGTAGCTTGTGATGCTAGTATTCTCGTAGCATCTTAATTTGTTTATTATAGTATTCACATTTCAGTCTAGCTTGGGATTAAAGTATTTACGATGTTTGAACATAACAATATATTAAATATATCCACAAACAAATAATGGAATACATTAACAGGTTCACCGCATAGCATTTTCATATAATTGAGAATGGTTTTAGTAATATTAAGGCTACGTCCACGCTATAGTTTTAGTAATATTAGGCTACGACCACGCTATGGTTTTAGTAATATTAGGCTACGACCACGCTATGGTTTTAGTAATATTAAGGCTACGTCCACTTTATGGTTTTAGTAATATTAAGGCTACGTCCACGCTATGGTTTTAGTAATATTAAGGCTACGTCCACTTTATGGTTTTAGTAATATTAAGGCTACGACCACGCTATGGTTTTAGTAATATTAAGGCTACGTCCACGCTATGGTTTTAGTAATATTAAGGCTACGGCCACGCTTGCGACCTGGTCGCCGTAGTGCCTTACATTGATTCTAATGGAGGTGGCCCACACTTGCGTTCGTGTCGCAGCCTGTCGTGAGAACACTGGACCCTTGTGTGGGTTTGCTTACGTCATCTTAGATTAAAATGTCGACCGATAAGGTGCTCGGGACCACGCTATCACTCCTCCCCTAAGTATTTTCACTGACTTTCTCGCCAACTGCCCAGTGTTTTTGCAGTTTAAAAAGCAAAACATTTTGTTGGCTAATAAAATATTGCTCCAGTGGCAATGCTTGGTTTAGTATTCTACACACGGTGATATCAACAGTCGTTGAATATCCGTCATGAGCATAGCGGTATCAGATGACAAACTTTGTAAATTAAGAGAAAAAGTTGTCATTAAATTCCAGGACACTCTTGACAGATATTCAACAACTGTTGATATCACCATGGGACGAAAATTAAACTAAACGTTGCTACTGGAGAAATGTTGTATTTATTTTTGACAAAGAAATGTTTTGTTATAAAAACTACAAAATCACCTATCTTTTCTCGTGTCCCCTTCCATCCCACATTAAGTCCATTAGCCAATCAACTTTTTATTGCAATATTATATTAATTGTTTAGTAATACAGGGTGGGCCCAAGGCCATTAGAAGATTAGTAGCTTGAACATAATCAACACTTTAATTAAAGTGTAAATATTCACTAGCTAAATAAAAGCAAACTTACATATTTCACTTTTTTTGAAGATTACATCACTCAGGTGAGCTCTACCAGACGCCAGACAAACCTCAGCCCATTGACCATCTTTTATTAGCATGAATTGCCTAATTATTTCCGACACACCCTCGAGAATAAATCTGAGAATATGTGAGAGAAAGTTGGATATATATATAAACTATTATTATTATTATTAGCACCGCGTCTTACTACCCGTTCGGGTTATACGCATTTACGCTAATGTGTACTGGTAGGATGATTGTGAGATTAAATGTAGGACCTACAGTTTAGCGTGGAATCCGAACCACGGTGGAGGCCTGGCATTCCCCACATTCACAAGATGTCTTGTCAAAGGTGAAGGAAGGGTTTGGTAATCAGATAAATCTATGCCGGGACCGAGGATTGAAACCCGGACCCCCAGCACAGAAGTCTGACACCTTACCCCTAGACCGCCAGGTGACCTATATAACTATTAAAATTAACCTGGAATTTGAAATCACAAATGTACTGCCACACATATCATAGCAATGGTAAGAGCTCTCTTCTAATTGGCTGTGTATGGTACACCCCACTAGGAGTAGAAAGGTTATATTTATAGGACGTGTCCCGGCATTTGCGTGCAGGTAGATGGGAAAACCACCCTCAGTATACCTGACCGAGAATCAAACCTCGATCTCCCCGTCATCGGAAGTTTATTCTACTGCGTGAGTGGCACGTTAGACCATGCGGCCACAGAAGAGAGTTAAAAATTAATTAATGTATGTGGCTGACATATAGTCCTGATTGACATACTACATATGAGACTTACTACACTATGAAATAATTAAAATAAGTTAAAGAAAAATATATTTATTTCAATCAGTTCATTAATGATCAAATTACGACTTTTTTAATTATACACTTTTGCAATTTAATTTTACTTGGATGGTATAACGTATTTAATTTTGTATTGAATAATTACGATATTCTGACTTGAACTATATTTTCGATATGATTCTAAAGCTTGATTCACACTTAATGTGGTTCCACACTTTCGCCGAAAAAACAAGGGTAGAGCTGAAATGTGGTCATTTTACGCCAGTAACTTAGGAATAAATGCTTCATTAGGAGCATCGTATTGTATGGAGCAGAAACTTGGATTCTTAATAAGATAAGGGGGGAGGGGGGGAAGAAGACTTAGAGCGCTTTGAAAAGTGGTGCTGGAGAAGACTAGAGAAGATCAAGTGGACAGACATGGTAACAAATGAAGAAGTCCTAAGAAGAGTGGAGGAGAAGAGAACCATTTTGTATGTGACTCTTAGGTGCAAAGCAAACTGGATTGGACACATCCTTAGGAGGAACTGTCTTCTGCATGACGTCATAGAAGGAGAGGTTGAAGGAAAGAGGAGGATTAAAATATTAAATTAATTGAAGGAAAGAAGAAAATTCTGGGATCTGAAGGATGAGCCAGAGGACAGGGTGCATTGGTGGTCAAAGTTCACTGATAGAAGGAATGGACCTGTCGTAAGACAGATTAAGGGCAGGAAATATTCTTCTAGTAAAACTAGAGGGTTTTATTATTTTGTTGGTCTTACCTCACGTAGAGATTCACTATTCACACCAACCAACACAATTTTAACTGTGTCTTGATACAGACTGTACAGTCATTATACTTACAACCCACGTTTTAAAGAGCCTATGACAATCCTGCACAGCCATTACTCGTGCGTGTTAGGATTTGTATAGTGATGTCAGAAGTCAAGGTGCAATTTCAAGGTCACCGTAAATTTCCCAAGGGAATGTAACACACTTAAACACTGCTGGATCTTTTTTTTAATTGTGTCATACTAATTATAGGGACTATTCACACACACACACACACACACACACACACACACACACACACAAATTGAAGAAAATGTTACAGTGACTAATTAGGTATAGTAACAAGTAATGGTTATAATTATAAAAACATGTAGATTTTTATACGAACAAAAAGGTTCACATGTTTCCTGAGTTGTGTTGTTCGTTTATTCGTTGTTGGGGGAGAAGGCGTGTGGGAGGGACGTCTATAGTACCAGTGATACAATGAATTAATTATAGTTATCGATAGCAAAATATTGGGTTAAGTTTGCTGGGAACGTGAGTTTTGGCAGTTTTTTTTTGACAAAAAACAATTTGTTGCCCAAATAGATTAAATATGGCTTTATTAGAAACATATAACTTAAATTTATAAATGTGGTAATTTAACAATACTTGTTGAATGTTTGTCGTGACATTTGACTAAAATATTTTCAAAAGAAAAAAAAATTCAAATTCCAAGATGACTATGACATGTATACAAGAATTGTGTAGATAATTAAGCTAGTCACTTTATATCTAGGCCTACTGAAATAATATATTACTTTAGTGGCATAAAAGGTTTTATTAAAAAAAAAAGAGCTACAAGTAGTTTTGTGAACACTAGACCTCACTGCCTCAATTAAAAATGCTAGTTACGTCATGTTTATAATTATATGTTTTTATCGTTACTACAGCAGGGTTTCCCACAGGGGGGAGCCAAGGGGTCCAATTGCCCCCCTGATATTCTGAGGTTATGTAATTATTGGATGTTTGAAACCTTTTTCTTGTGTTTTGTTTTATTTTATTTTAGGAGACAAAAGTTCCTTTAAAAAGCGTATGTTGAGAATTCAATTTAATAAATCTTCTCGGACCTCCAGCAGTACCATATTCCATACCCCCAGACCCCTAGTTTGCTACCACCCCCCCCCCTCTGGAGAAAAAAAATCCTGTGGGCACCCTTAGACTACAGTCTTAAGACTTCTCTTTAGATTTAAAGTTGGAATATTTCTTTTGTATTTCCAGTTTCTATTTTTCCCTGTCCGACGCCTTATCTCAGCCGATATAGAGTGTCTATCAACTGGGCTAAGACCCGGAATGGCTGGAAATTTATCATTGGTGAAAATTTGGGCTAACCCTTTCACATAGAAGCTACGACAGGTCTAGAAAGCCGGTAGTGGAAAATATATGGCTTGGAATAAAAAACTGACCACGAGCTGGAAACAGTAATGGATGTAAAGTAAAGGCTACATTTTTCCTTGGTGATCATGATATACAGATACATTATTAATACCATATTAAATAGTACATTCCCTTGATTAGGTTCTCACTTTTTGTCAACGCAAATGTGTATACATTTCCTCTTAGTAATACCCCTTCAACCCTGAGCTAATGGTTGTGATTATATGTGTAGATCCCGGAAGGCTGCAGAATAAAGACAACGTCCTTGGTCCATGGGCGGATTTACGACTCTGCTGCCCATCGGCACTAGATAATTTGACACTCACTTTTACAACCTTAATTTACCCCCTTCTAAATCCCCGTTTCCCCCCTACCAACACACACACACACACACACACACACACACACATATATATAACACATATATATATATATATATACCATATAATAAAGTCCTATCTGAGGAATGACAGATAAAAAGTGCTTACATTATTTTACTATTTATTATAGTGAGGATTTAAAAGTAGTACGAATCTAAGCAAAGACTTAAAATATTGAAATGAATACTCTTACACTATCACAACACACAAATTAAAATATTATATATTTTAAAAATATAAGCTTTGCATTAGTAGACTGTGGATCATATAAAATATTAGCATGTAAACCATCAGAAAATAGTACCTATTATATTTCGCCTTGATTTCTTCTGAGCAAACTTGTCGATGATGACAGACACATCCTTTTATCCAATAAGCGACCCTAAATTGAGATGAATGTCAGTGAATTAAGGCGATCCTCTGTAATGTTAGTACGCAGATACAGCAAACCACAGCAATCACACACACGATGAAGTCATAAGATTATTTTAATTGGCAGAAAAAGATATGTTTTTATTTTTTTGTCATTCAAAATTTGCCGCCCCTAAAACCTGCCGCCATAAGCACGTGCCTACTATGTCTATGAGTAAATTCGCCCTTGCCAGGCTCCAAAAGATAAATGAGTATAAGAACCGTCGAGACATTCAACTGAACTAGAGTTAACTCTCCCTCAGATTGCGATTGCTTAGCAACAGTTCAATTTTCCAGTAGCGAGGCGTCAAGGTAAGCAGGATAAGCTCAGCTATCCCAAAAGGTTTTGAAAAAGAAGAGAAAACATCACTTTACATAAAACAGAAGTAGAATTAAATTTTTAATAGTCGACTTTTAAAATGTAATGGCATGTTAGCAAGCGAGTGAAGTGAATGAGTCATTTGCTTATCGCAACAAGATAAGGGTGACCTGCTGGTCTAGGGGTAAGGTGCCAGACTTCTGTGCTGGCGGCCGGGGTTCAATCCTCGGTCGCGGCAAAGATTTATCTGATTACCAAACCCTTCCTTCACCTCTGACAAGACATCTTGTGAATGTGGGGAATGCCAGGCCTCCACCGTAGTTCGGATCCCACGTTAAACTGTAGGCCCTTCATTTCATCTCACAATCACCCTACCATTACACATTAGCGTAAGTGCGTATAACCCGAACGGGTAGTAAGACGCGGTGCTAATAATAATAATAATAATAATAATAATAATAATAATAACAAGATAAGGTGATTCTCTGTTCATATCAGCCATTGAAAGCGACCAGTAAGCCGGCTATCCCCGACTCGCGAGTTTAATTCTGACCATACAGAGTGTGTTTCAAAGGTTTATTTCAGTGTAGATTAGTTTAGTTTTTAGAATCAAATAGCCAAAGTTATTATAATTGTTTTAGTGAGGATTTACTCTCATCTAAATATCATATTCTGAAAATAGAAAAATGACACCTAGACATGGGAATCGAACCCGGGACCGTTTGCTTAGTACCCCCGGGATCGAGTGTCCTGGTGTCAATTTTCAATTTCTATAATTAGTTTGGTTTTGTTTAATTTTGTGATTGTGACTAGAATTTGATTATTTTATTGAGCCGTTTTAAATTTCTTACTAGAATATGTATCAGACTATTAGTATTGTTTTTTGATTTAGACTTTAGTGTATGTACAGTAGAAGAAAATGGGAGATGCTATAGACATCAATAATAACTCTTTCGATCAAGTTCACGTTTTGTTAAATAAGTCTACTGAGGCTTTGTCTTTTGAACGAAAAGTGCATTTAAAAGAAATAATAGCGAGACCAAAATTAGATATTTCACAGAAGGTATTATATAAAAAATAAATAAAAAATATTTTTATTATTGTTGTTACTATTTTTATTATTAGTAATAATAGTAGCTTGCCAGTACTATATAATATAACTTCATAAAACTAACATTTTTGACATAGTTATGTGTGCCCCTTTATGAGTGTTCATGACTCAGCTTATCCAAAAATTATCAACACGCTTCACCGCTGCAATTTTCATAGGAAAAACCTAAGCAAGAAAAGCTACTAGATATACGTTCATGTATTCATAGGTCAAGACATGTGACTGTCACTTTTGATATATATTATCAATATGTGTAAAATAAAACTAATAAAATAGTAAACTGTCATCAATGTCAACCACCCCTCTTCAGTGGCCGAATTGTCTCAGGCGTCATTATCGTGGTAGACTGGCTTGCTGAGGCCGGGGAGATCGGGGTTTAAATCCCGGTCGGGTGAACTGAAGGTGTTTTTCTCACCCTCATTCCATTCAAATGTGGGTAGACCACCTCTAAAATGCTTCCCTCCGCATCCCTAATCCATCAGAGTGATTATAATATAAACGCATAGCTCGAATTGATTAAATAATTTTTTTTAGCACTGCATATTACTACCCATTCGGATTCCACACCTATTTAATAATTACACTAATGTGTTAAGGACTATGAAGGTTGAATTTAGAAAAAGTGTACCCGTATTTGCGTGGAGGGAGAGTGGACAACCATTTAGTAAAAAACACCCCCAGTTCACCCGACCGAGATTCGAACCTCGATCTCCCCGTCCTCGGTGGTCGAGCTCAACACGACTAGCGCGTTAAGCCAACTACGCCACCGAGGCGGGTGATATTGATAAAAAGATCTACTTATTGCTGGGGGCGTTGCACGAAATATATTGGGGGAGGTGGGGGGTGAACCAATGTTTTTCCCAACTCTTAAGCATTTAGAAATTAGAATAAATTCCCAAGTGGCAAAGGAGAGTACAAGGGAAATGTTGAGAACCGGGGGAAGGGGGTTGTAGGGTGGGGGGGAGGTTGCATGAGGCTCCCAGAGTTATTTTTTTAAGATTTGGGATGATAATTAAGCCTTGAACCGAGCTTTTAGGCAACTGTATTTTTAGATTTATTTTAATTGAATTTTTAAAGCTACAAGGCTTTTTCAGTGCTTAAGGAAATAACTTGAATTATTATTTATTTCAGTTTGCCTGCATCTGAGCTAAATATCCAAATGAGCTTAGATTTTCAGATATTGTTTAAATAATCAAATCGTGTATTCCATACTAAAACATTTAACTGAACTTACTACAGCGGTTTCCAACATTTTGTAGTTTATGACCACAACTTTTCTTTCTGCAACCATCGCGACCCTTTGATAACTCAAAAGCGTTCAAATCCTGGTTTTTAAGTTTTTTCACTGTTTATTACTACCAGTCTGGACTATCTACAGTTAGCTAAAGAAGTGGGATAGGTAGCATTTAGAGGAAATGTAACCTTATTTATTTAGAGGGATATTAGAATAAACTACCCCTGGCCCGAATTAAAATCCTTACTTCACCTTCACCCAATAATGGATTCAGCGGGTGAGGGGGGTCAAAGTGTCAGTTGACACCCCTGTGGAGGTTAGAAAATTAATACAAAAATCAAAATGAAAGTTCAAATTTTAGAAATAAAATACAATACAGATAAATTATACAATTTTTATTTTATTTTTACTTGCAGAAATGTCGGGTCCACACGTGCGTTATTCGTCCATGTTTATTCACTGTTTGATATGACTCGCGCAAGTGTGGGAAAACATGGTTTTAATGTACTAATATTTGTCGTGCATAGCGAGTAACGAACATTGTTCCTCATAGAGACGGTAGACTATCACATATCAAAGAAGACTAATAATCATTATTATTATTATTATTAGCACCGCGTCTTACTACCCGTTCGGGTTATACGCACTTACGCTAATGTGAAATGGTAGGGTGATTGTGAGATGAAATGGAGGACCTACAGTTTAACGTGGAATCCGAACCACGGTGGAGGCCTGGCATTCCTCACATTCACAAGATGTCTTGCCAGAGGTGAAGGAAGGGTTTGGTAATCAGATAAATCTGTGTCGGGACCGAGGATTGAAACCCGGACCCCTAGCATAGAAATCTGACACCTTACTCCTAGACCGCCAGGTCACCCGCGACTAATAATCGTTTGAGAGCATTTCATCCAGGAGTGGTGAAACTGTGGGGGACTATGCCCCCTGCAAATAACTTACCCCTCCATGGAATAAATTCCCCTCTAGATGTATTTCAAATCCTCCGATATTATCAAACATGAAGCTGAAAGATGGTCTTATATCAATCTCCAAATGACTTCTAGATATATTCCATTGTCAAAAATTTACCGGAGAAGACCGCTTGAAAAATTATCTTCTAGCCATCGTAAAAAATTGAGGTGATGATCACTCTAAATAGCATCGAGGGGCATCCAAATTTCAAAAATTTCTAGGTGAGGAACACTCTAAATGGCTTATAAAAGAAACTATTTAAAAAAAACAAGGCTAAGACTACTCATAGATTCTAGAGTGAACCATTTTCTTTAAAAAATGTTATAGGGCCACTCCAAATAATTTATAAAAACTATATAATTTTAAAAATTTGTAGAGGATAATCACGGCTTAAAACATATAGGCCTATAAGATCAAATACGAATGAGAAACTATTTAATGGCCTTAAACATAAATCTAACATAGTAAGTAACTATGTCATTTATAATCATGAGCTCCTTATGAAAATGCTCTGGATCCGCCCCTGTCTTCATCAACAAACCAAAAGAGGGTGACATTAAACCCGCATGTCCACTAATTTTTGTTTTAATTATTATTAACTGCTTATAATAATGATAATATGCGAATAATATGCAGTAAAATAGAATCAACAAGCCCGGAATACAGGGGGGGGGGGGGAATTATTTTATATTATGCTAGCAGCGTTACAAGGCTGCCGCAGTAAACGAGTCAGCAAGAAGCTATCAGAATGGAATAGCCAAAAGGAACTAGAGCAGTAACTAGGTCGTCTTTTATCACTTTAACAACTTACATTTCTATTAGAATTACACATCCTCCAATGATCATTAAAATCCTTGAAAAAGTAAATATAAAGTTAAAACCTCTATATTGTAACCTCACACAAAACACGCTACGACCCCCAGGTTGGAAACCACTGCTTTATTGTAACACAGCTAGAAGCAATATCTAACTGGTAAGCTCCCTGACATGTAGAACTCGCTCGTCACTTTATCAAAAACCTAGCATTTTGGCCATGTTTGTTTAAAAACATTTTCAACTGTAAAATAAAGCAATAAAAATGTAATTTATCATTATTTATACAGTATTTTGATACCTGTCTACCAATGTCTTGCTTCATAACCTCATGGAAGTTGCCCTCAAATGTTAATACTGATACGTCAATAAACTATTCAACATATTGTAATTTAGCGCATGAGAGTGAAGGGGATTCCCCTGATATTGTATTAAATAACTAAGGCCAAAACAGAAATTAGCACTCTAAACAACATGGCTATATGAAATTTCATGCAAATCGAGCAATAAATAACGAATTAAAAAATATATTTCAAATTTATAAATGTTAAATGGTAAAAAAAACTTATATTTTTGTTCAATGTATTTTACTTAATAAAATGAAAAATTATAAGAGTTGTAACTGTGTAACACAGTCCTATTACTCCTCTTCCTTCATTGTTACTTTGAGCCTATTTAAATTGCTTTCATGAAAGGCTATTTCAATAAACAATTAAATAAGATACATCAGTTCAATTCAAACTAGTATAGCTACTTGCTATATAAATTAGTGTATATTTCAGAAGTCAAATATTAACACTAACCTCAATATCCTCATTTAATTAGTCAGAGCTTTCGATAAGAGAACAATTAAATGTTTCGTAATATTCACTGCATTTATGCCCTCAAAATTTAATAAAGCCTTAATTAAGGAATTGGCTGTACGTATGATAATTTGAATCATAAAACTGCGACAGTCTAGCAGCTACGAAAGTCACAACTAAAAACACTAAATCATAAATAAAACATTGGCTGACAATGCTGCCACTTCAAACATTGATGGCTGAGTGAAATTTTGCTTTTGGGCAGCTCATGTTCCCTTATGATTCATTTCCATACCGCATTTGGCATACACTTACCGGCCGTTGTCTCTGCCTACTGACAACGGCGCTACCACTTGACTACTTGATTTAACTAAGATTTCTACAGTTTACTAAAGAAGGAATCTCCTTTCAATGTTTGATGATTTTTAAAGTTGGGATTTTTTGTAGAGTTGGGATCAACAGTTGGGAAATTTTAAATTTGTCTGTACAAGGCTGTGGCTAAGAGACTTTTACAATATAACGTAATGGGGTACAGAATAAGCCTAGAATTCCCCAACTCCATTTCTCAAATCTCACAAAATTCCCAACTTTCAAGCTTTTAACCAACATTAGGAAGGTGACACCCCCCCAAACCCCCGCGGCACGACGCTCCTGCTTATTGCTATAAATACTGCGCATGACTAGTTTTTTGTCCCCTTGACGTACGGAACTATCATCTTCATGGTACTGTATCTCATTAGAGGTAATGAAATAACGCCACGAAGGAGTCTTCAATTATGTAGTCGTCGTTACGTGGCTAAAGAAAATCTGTGGTTGATTGCAAAACATGTTTGTCCTGTTTGCTGTACATCTTATGTTGGTTTGGTAGTAGTGGGTATAGTATAGCTTAATACCTAAATTACCGGGAATTATACTGTACATTTGTGGCAAAAAGCTCACCAATCATTTCACCATTAAACAATAACTGTCCTCTGAAATGACCCTATCTCACCATCTGTCAGTCTCCTTAGTAACAATTCTTTTTCTCCGTGCCTCTTAGTGACCTTTAGGGATGTAAACACACATTGATTATGCTAATGGTATAGGAATGAGTAAGGTTGAAATTTGGAAAAATGTATTTAGGCTTGCTTGTGCGGAGGAAAAGTGGGAGATAATTCAGGAAAATAAAACTTGGCATATTATACTGGGCTCGTCAAGAGTAATCCATTTTAATATGAGCGAGAGGTGATGCACCATGTAACCAGTGATTCAGGTCTTAATAACTTGCTTACTCTATGGTATTAAGGACCAGAAAGTGCAAAACACGCCATAATCATCTAGTTCTTACAATTTCACCAGTAGTAAGTGGGCAGATATAAACCCACTCTGGAAGTGAGCCAGCAACTGTAAAAATAATAATATTTAGCACCGCGTCTTACTACCCGTTCGGGTTATACGCTTTAAGCAATAATCACTCTAATGTATTGGGAACTGGGAAGGTTGAATTAGAGGAAGTGAACCCACATTTGCGTGGAGGGAGAGTGGAAAACCATTTATGAAAAACCACCCCCAGTTCACCCGACCGAGATTCGAACCTCGATCTCCCCGTCCTCAGCAGTCGAGCTCAACATGACAAGCGCGTTAGCCAACTACGCCACCGAGGCGGGTCCAGCAACTGTAAATATGACGTATGAGGGTATGGTGTAATTAAAATATTGGTATGGTAGTGACGTTTCGAAAGAATTACGTGAATAAAATCAGTTTTTAATGAATATTCTGTTATGCAAAACATTGACTTCACTATTAATATAATAGTGGTATTTAAATATAGTATATGACGTATGGCGGTGCCATCATAAGAGAATTACATTAATTAATTGAATAAAATCAGTTTTGAATTAATATGCATTGATGTCAATGAAGTATGTTCCATCTCTAACGTCAAAAGAGTGTGTGGTGAAATACATTGCGTAAAAAAAGAATTAAATGAAATTATAATATTGTGTGTTGTCAAATAAGTCTCAACTGACTATGTATGTATTTGCTAGCCTTCAATCCAAAAGCAGGTTGAAAGAAACGTGTTTAATTACGCTTTCACCAGGATACTTTCGTCATCTGCGATCCCTACGCACAAAACATAATATCCGTTTGGCTGTTGTGTTTAATAATGACGCCATATTTGATAGATTACGTGAAGTGAGTGACGTTTTCATGTATATACCATAACTAACAATACCCTACTCATTATGTTTTATGACTAAAATATATAATTTAAATAGTTGGAAAATTTTACTTTCAACTGAGTTAGTATTCAGTGTAAACCTATATAGGAACCAACTTGTTTTCGTGCGTGTCGAATATAACAGCTTTTCATACTGTGAGCTGTTTTTCAAATGAGAACATCATTATTCAAGAGTTGGAAAATTTTACTCGTGAACACAATTATAAATACGATGACAAAAGTTATTCAGAGTAACGCCAGATTTGGTATAGCCGATGTATTGATGATTAGAGTGAATCATATCAAATTATTATGGCCAACGATAAGACAGCATTAAAAAGAAGGTGCTTTCCCAACGATTATCTGAGTCATCATAATAGAAGCATAGTCGTTGTTAAATCAATAACGAATTGTTTGGAGCACGTTATAGTAATCGCGATAGCTAAAATCACTAATGATATTAATTATAAATCTCATTCTAGGGGGCGTAAAATTAACAATGCGGTAGATGATCTTCTCGCAAAAATGCGGATGATTTATCCGAGGGAGGGAGGTAAGAACATCTCGACAAATTTCAACGCTATTTCCGTGACCAATATAAAATACGCGTGTACAATACCCTCTCGACGGTCAACGGGTTGTGGTACGAGGGGATTTCATCTTCAACTAGGTACATTAACTTATTGTACGATGACGTCACTCATCACTTCAACGTAATAATCAATATGGCGGCCGCTTTTTCAGTACTATACTTTTGTGACGAATGTAATACCAGCTTTAAAAAAGGTGGGAGTCATTCGTGAAAGAGTACATGTCCCAAATGTATGTCCAGACCTCCGTGTTTTTTCTCGAACGAAACTATATACTGCAGTGAATGTAACAGATTATTCAGCTCTGACACTTGTTTCGCCGGTCATAAATCGAATAAAATTGATGGGAGGAAAACCGTTTGTAATTTAAGACAGGTCTGCAGTATTTGCGACCAAACGAAGGGTAGTAATCACGAATGTTTTAAATCCTTTTGCACGACGTGCAAACAGAATAAAGAAAACCCTCACCGTTGTTACATGCAGACGTTGAGTAGAAAGGATCTCGACGATAAATATCTAATGGTATTTTATGATTTTGAGACTAGACAAGATCGCGCTATAGCCGACGACTGTTTTATCCACGAACAGAATTTTCTTCACGTACAACACTATTGTGTAAAATGTGAATTTAACGATAATATGGACGAGGATTATGAACAATGTGGGAAACGGTCTCATTCCTTTTCGGAGAATTCGGTAGATAGCTTTATCGAATACCTGAGATGACCGAGGCCATTTACCAATAAGATTGTTTGTCTTGCGCACAACTCGCGGGCCTTTGACGCGATATTTATCCTAAATAGGTTTCTATCGCTAAACTGCACCCCTAAAATCATCGCGGATGTAACTAAAATACTCTGCATGACGATGGACCACATAACATTTAAAGATAGTCTAAGTTTCCTACCTATGCTACTGAGACAGATTCCGAAAGCGTTTGGACTAGACTGTAAATAAGGACACTACCCTTATCTGTTTAATAAAGAAGAAAATTTAAATTATATCGGTGAGATGCCCGGTTCCGAAATGTTTGGAGCGGATTATATGAAACCGGATGAGCGAAATGACTTTATGGTATGGAACGCTGAGAATCTAGCGCAGGGGTATATATTTAATAACAATTCCGAGTTGGAGGCCTATTGTATAGATGACGTAAATGTATTACGCAAGGGTTGCCGTGCATTTCGTCATCTATTTCTAAATTTAGGTTCGATGGACGTGTGTAGGGAATGATCACCATCTCGTCGGCGTTCAACCGTTTATTTAGAAAACTGTTCTTAGCCCCCTATATGATAGCCATCCTGCCCAAAGAGGATACAGGTGCGGTGACAGGCAGTCTGCGAAAGCCATTAAATGGCTAGTCTATCTGCAGAAAACCCACCCCGATATCCACATACAACATGCCTTCAATAGACGCGAGATAGAAATCCTGGGCAGAATTGTGGATGGTTATTGTGAGTCGAAGAGGGAGATTTTTGAGTTTGATGGTTGTTTCTTCCATGGCTGTACATATCTTTCAAACCGTGCCATCACTATAACAGGGACGAAAGAGACGCTTGCCGAACGATATGAGTCCACTCTGTTGAGAGATCGAGCATTTGGAGCCGCAGGGTACACTGTGACAACTTTGAAAGAATGCGACTTTGATAAAATGTTGATTGAAGACAATAAGAAATCTAGAAAAAAATTGACGATTATCAAAGAGTGGCTAGTTTTAGAAAGTGTCAACAGAAATATTTAACCAACATGGAGAGATCGAGACAACCAATAAAGATATCCATCGTGCCCCCCCCCCCCCCC
>CABEEJ010000116.1:345313-396486 GCA_901482245.1 Timema douglasi
CGGTATTAAAACGTAGACCGGTCGACCTTGCACTAGGTACACAAAAAGTACAAAGAAAACGACCTTTATTTAGGAGACAACCGGTCCTACCTCGATTCCTTTCAGATGAGATGACGTACGAAAGCACACCTTTTAGAGATTCGCCAGAGAAGGAGAACGAGGAGTGGGTGGAGGGGGAATAATATTTTGTGCCTATATCAGAGTCTGATGAAATCGATAAAGGTTCCTCTAACCTATTTGGCAGCATAGTCGGGAAATATTTATCACCGTACGTACACAGGAGACTGTCTACAGACCCTGTATTTGGAATTAGTAAAGAGGCGGACAGCTTTAAAATTGGCAACTCGAGTTTTACCATAGAGGATAACAATATCTACCTAGGCAACATACACACTATAAGGGTACACAAGGACTTTGGTAGTTGTTGACGAAAATAAACGTAAATAAAGATATAATTACAGAGAGTGATTTAAAAAACTATAAATACATATTAATTATCACAAGTGCTTATCGTCAAAACTTTGATCCTGACGCGAAAATAACGTCCAATAGAGGTTTAAAATATCAAACAATCATTTCAAAACTGTTTCCGGCCAGACCTCATTGGAACACGCTTAGATGACCCCCACGTTAAAAAAAAATATATATTACAATTTCCCGTGGCCATCGGCGTTTTCATCTGTCGTAAAAATTCAAAAGGCCAGTTGAGTAGATAAAATAAAAGTAGATGAATGGTTAACTGGGCAGGACACGTACACTCTTCACCGCAGCTTAAGAAAAAGGTTTCCACGCAAACCGTACAGAATGGCCAATATCGACGACGTGTGGGGGATAGAGTTAGTAGATATGAGAGCTTTAAAAAAGGACAACAAAGGCTTCACCTATCTACTGAATATTATTGACGTATTTTCAAAGTACGCATGGTCTATACCTCTTAAAACAAAATCAGGTGCCGACATCGCCGTGGCTATAAAACAGATTTTTAAGGGAAGACACCCCCTTTCGATTCAGTTAGACAAGGGTAGGAAATTTTTTAATTTTAAATTTATAACCTTTTTGAAACAAAAGGGCGTTCATTTCTATCATTTCCATAATCCAGACATAAAGGGGGCAATCGTGGAACGTTTTAATCGCACGTAGAAAACTAAAATGTGGAAATATTTCACCGCATTCAACACTCACAACTACATTGATGTACTGGGCAAGCTAGTTCAAAATTACAACTCTAGTGTTCATTCGGCTATAGGAATGGATCCATCGTTAATCAAGCCTATGCACGTCCTTAAAATACTATTACGGCTCCGAAAGCAGTGGGATAAAATTAAAATTGGGAAAATGTTGTTCAATGTTGGTGATCATGTGCGCATAAGTAAAGAAACAATTATTTTTGACAAAGGATACGAGGCTAATTTTACACGAGAAATATTTAGCATAGTTAAAATAATTCATAGACTTCCCCAACCGGTCTATTCGTTACAGGATCTCCAGGGACGTCTCATTGAGGGACATTTTTATAACTACGAACTAGTTCGCGTGCGTCGTCCAACGATTTTTCAAATAGATAATATAGTACAGAGTAAGCGGATTAAGGGCTTTCAACATCATCTAGTCAAGTGGAAAGGATACGACAGTTCTTTTAACAGCTGGGTACCTGCGTCTAACATTAAACAAGTATGAGTCAGTTTTATGTAGCACTACCTTCGGATTCGAGCGCCGATTATTACGAAAATAATACACTCTCTTACTATACTACAAAATTGGCACAGTCCATACGGCTAGAACACGACCGGTGGGAGATGGGACTAGCTGAATTATCCTATCCTGTGGGCATTTAAAGTCTCGAAGATAACATTTTATCAAAGGACAAAGAATTGACGGAAAACGTCGTGGTGACCCAATTGGGCCGTGTTTCGTTTCCTCAATAAGATTTCTCCTCCTTTAAGGAGCTTTATAATAAAATTAAGAGTTCGATAAGTGATAAAGGCGATCTAGAGGTTCTAATATCTGAATTTCAATGGTACATTCTTCGCGATCAAACAATGTGAAGTGAGATTAAAAAACAAAAGGGTGCATGGACGGCCGACAAGTCACCCATAACCACACGATTCAAAAACACAATTTCATTTACGGTGGCGAAAAGAAAATTTAAAATATAATTTCCAGCTCGTCTCTATGTGGGCATCGGAGACTTAATTACGACCATTAGAAACAGACTGCCCAACATAGAGTCACTTAATGCGGTTATTACACATATGAGGTATTTAATGAGCGAGGATATTAATGTGGTCTTTTTGCGACCTAATCGTAAACGTCCCGGCTCTAGTTCAACCGAAACGGAGCCTTTCTTTCTGTACACAGACATTATAGGACCACAGTTGCTAGGTGACTCATATGTGAGATGGATTAGAATCATACAGTTCCCATCCGCCACCGCACATCACGTGTTCTTTCCTATATTCTATTTTCCCGTCAAGAAATGTAGTTTTGACTCTATAAGTATAGGCTTATACACAAATTTTGGCGAACGAGTGAATTTTCAATCGGGTCCTGTGCCCACTGTAGCGGTTTTACATTTTAGAGAGAAAAAACTAGATAAATATATACGGGGGATAGTAATTTGGCTTAGTCTTAACAATGGAGGGAAAGAGAGAAAACATCGGTCCCGTCTATCACGCCAATTATAAAATTCAAAGAGTCCGTGGCCTTCGATCGTTCTTGGGTGGACTATTTCGATTGGTCAAACCGTTGTTTATGAGGGGGGGGGAACAGTGGGAAAACAAGCATTACAAACAGTTTCGCACATTATGGCCGATATAGCGACACGGCGACCAAATCAAAAAGTTGGTGATATAGTTAAAAAACGCGTCACTCAGGCTGTCGAGGGACGTGGCTTAAAAAGGGTAAAAAAAATCTTAAGCGACTTCATTCGAAAGTGGGTGCTAGAGCAAGAGGGAACAAGAGAGATAAAAATATATATTTTCGATTAATTATGGAGTATTCAAAAACAGAACTTGATCTTTTCGACGAAAAATGCATTCAAACGGTAATTAAAAATAATAAAGTGGTCGAATACAAACTCATCATTTCCGTGGACAATGACGCTCAGTTAGAGTTCTTCTGTCCCGGAGACGGCGAGTACTTTGGTGACCTCTCTTCAATTAAATTATATCTTCGTATTCAACTGGTGAAAGGGAACGGGGAACCGGTCGCAGCCGACAATAAAATCGGATGCGTCACCAATTTGATACATTCTTTATTTATTCAAATCAATATATTTCTCAACGAAACACATATTACAACCTCTATAGAGAACTATGCCTACAGGGCTTATTTAGAGACTTTAACTAATTATGGCAGAGACGCCTAAGACACCAACCTGGTGAACGGTATGTGGTTTTTGGATACCCCTGCCACTAACGGTGAATTCGCTACATCCACAGATAACAAAGGCTTCTCCACGAGATTAGACCGGTCGAGTTGGTGGGACGTTTACACTCCGACATATTTAATATTTCACAATTGATATTGAAAAATGTATTCTTGCGCGTTAAGCTTATTCGCAATAAACGAGAGTTTTATCTGCTCACAGACGCGGGCAATTTAAATATCGACGTCCGGTTGAAAATTTTAGACTCCACCCTTTTTGTGAAACACGTGGATGTGTCTCCGACTATTTCACTCGCTATAGAAAAGACACTATTAAGAAAGCCGGCCCAATACCACATCAATCGGGTGGACGTCAAGTCTGTGACCGTACCCAAAGGATCCAAGTCTGTGAGTCTAACCAATGTTATCCAAGGGGTTATCCCTAAAATTGTTTTATTCACTATGGTGTCTAGCGATGCGTTTGTAGGTAGTTTGAACATGAATCCATTTCAACTCATTCATAGAAATCTGGATCTTTTCGTTCTATATGTAAATGGAATACAAAAACATTTGCCCATTTTGATAGATTTTGACAACGTTGGCACGTCCACCCTCGCCTATGACTCATTATTTTCGGGATTGGGCATACACCACCAAATTAGCTGACATTTAATCATGCGAGACATGTTCAATAAAGGTTACTTTATGCTGGCGTTCGACTTGACTCCCGATAGTGCAGGACAGGACTCCCACACTAGCCTTCAGTCAGAAGGAAACGGGAGATTTTAGTTACAGTTCAAGACAGACCTTGATACCGCCATAACCTGTTTGTTCTACTCTGAGTACGAGGGGACGGTGTCGATAGATTCTAATCGGGAGGTGAAAATTAATTATTAACAACATGAATTCGCATCAAATAGACACACTGCTGCAGGGCAAAATTTCATTCTATAAAGGGACATTTCCTTCGGAAAATTACCTCAAAATTTTACTCGTCCCGCCTTATTTGTGGTCAATCTAGAGCCTCACACTAATCCCGGCTCACATTGGGTGGTTCTATATTTTTCCAAATTTGGGGAGTATTTTGATACATATGCCAGAAGACCGAACCTAGCGATGACTAGCCTCATGAATAAACACTCGAAACGATGGACGTACAACAGAAAACGACTCCAAGCCATATCATCCGGTGTGTGCGGCCACTATTGCTGCCTGTATGCCGTTGCCAAGACCGCCAGATGGATCCTGAGGTGATTCACAGGCCTGTTCTCAACCATCAACTTGTGCAAGAACGACCAACTGGCCGTCACGCTGTTCAATCGTCACTTTGGCAGCTGTCCCAGGTGTACGCGCAGGGGTGCACAGACTTGTGTTTCAGCATTAGATATTAAAGGTATACTAGAATTTTATTTAATCATTTGTATTCAGTTATTTGACAGATAAACATCCTCATGTCGGCCATCTTTAATTTTTCATTTATCGTCAACTCTTAAAAGGAGTGGGTGGTCACCGAGCTAGCGATAGTTTTCATCGATGAAAAACAAGCCTCGTGCTATCAATTCAATAAAACCACCGGACTGTGCTACTCCAAATTGAGTGCAATTCTAAAGCAAAATTTAGATAAAGGCGTCGTACCTTACGCATATAATTAAAAAAAAGGCAATTTCTGGTTCAGTCTCACAGGGCGTACATTCATCCCTCTACGTGAGGACTATAAATGTCCGTTTGTAGATTTGATCAACTCCAATTGTTGGGGATGTACCGCTTCTTGTCATGACATCATGCCATGTGCGTTAAAAAAAATGCAAACGCCTTGGCACGATTCGTCAGATTTCACAGTGCCGCAATTTTTTATAAATTTTGTCTAATCACCGAAGATGACAACGACACCGAGACTAGCTTTAATTGTGACGACTGTTGATTACAGGTCATCAGTCCAGACGCAGACAGCGATGAAGAAGGTGACGTGCAGCTGTAATATGGTGGAGGACCTTCTCCCGTCCGAGGATTCATAACAGTCGTTGGTGACCCGTACTTTCTACTTAAACGACAACCAGAACAAACTCGTAGCGGTTGGCCTATTTCCTAGACGCAACTTTTACGCTCACGTGATGTTTTCGTCAAGTTCTAAGCGTCTGATTCTCACCGTCCCGCAATGGAATATTTTCGTTAAAGAAATGCAGTTTTGGACCGACTATGTGGAGAACTGTGTAAACTTTGAGTCCAGCATGGACGACTTTAGCATAGTGGTGAAAAAACTTTTCGGTGTGTGTAAATTGAGCCTGAGTGTAAAAAAATTAAAATATACGTGTCTACGGACGAATTAAAAACTATGTACGCCCTTGAACAATATATCACACGCCACGTGAAATTTCTCAATCATCCTAAAGTATTGGTATTCATTGAGAATGTCCTCAGCTCTAAATAGTTTGTCGACCCACCCGATCCTATTCTATATTTTTATTATCTATCGTTATTTGATGATCTTTGTATTTTTATGCTTAGCAATAATAAATTGTGAAAATATGTATTTTTTTTATTATAATAATAAAATGTGAGAATGTGTATTTATCTTTAATTTCTAGTAATATCTCCCTCCGATTTAAATGATATATTTGTAGTATAAGCCATATATATTTTTTAAAATAAAATATAGGTTTTCCACTTTATAAAGTATATATAAATATGACGTCATTAATAAAACATGACACGTAGTGATGGTTAATGCCCACATCCCAGATATTAATAATTCATTAAATTTGAAGACGTCATACTCCTGTGACGTCAATGAAGTTTAGTTACACACACCCATTACTACTGACGTCAATGTCTTACGTCACAGAATATTAATTAAAAACTGATTTTATTCACGTAATTCTTTCGAAACGTCACTACCACACCAATATTTTAATTACACCATACCCTCATACGTCATATTTACAGTTGCTGGCTCATTGCCAGAGCGAGTTTATATTTGCCCACTTACTACTTTCACCTCATTACACCCTATAGAGCTAGTTCCATCCAGTCCACCTCATTTCACCCTATCCCTATATAGTACTAGTTATTGCGATACCGGTTTTTGATGATGATGTGGGTGTGGACCCGTGTATGCCTTACGGTTGAGAGGTAATTATAACTAAACCGTTTTATATGATGATGGTGACAAATGCATGCCTTACTGCACACTTTATCCCACGGCTATGGCGATCTGATTGTATTTATTTCTTACTGTTGGATTACCTATGAGTTAATTGACGAAATTAGTAGAGATTAAACGTTGTACACTATTTATTTTATAAGTTTAACTTTTATTATAATTAAATTTGACATATACCGTTTTGTTCATTTACGAACTGACGCGAAAGTCTACGCTATTGCTGTTACAGACTGAGAATTTCTCTCTGAAAAGTACTATGTTTCTTGTGCTATTACTAGTTTTTCCGAGTGGATTTATACGCACAAGCTGATTATATATGACCTACCTCTTGCTTCTTGGAACCATTATAACCAGTGTTAAAACTAACTAATAGGAGAACTCCTGGCAACCTGACGTTATGAAGGCTAGCTTCCTATTGGGTAAAGGCAGCCAGCTCATCCATCACCTGGTTTTTAAATAGAACGGCGGGAGTCTTTTAAATAAAGAACGTTTTAAAACGTAGCTTATTTAAACTGCGTTTGAAAACGCGGGATTCTCCATGGGTGAGGTATTAAAAGGAAACTTTACATACAGCTCTTTAAAGAAAATTTACTTCATCCATGACTTTTTGAATATATGAGAGGGGTTCAAAACAGTATAATTACATAGTTCTATCCAGTATACCTCATCACACCCTATCCCTACATTGAGCTAGTTATATCCATTCTCCCTCACCACACCCTATCCCTATATTGAGCTAGTTATATCCAGTCTCCCTCATCTCACCCTATCCATATATTGAGCTAATTATATCCAGTCCACTTCATTACACTCTCCCACTCATATCCATTCTTATATAATTCTTACATCTGCGTCCAGGTCTTACCAATAATTTATCCTCATTTGGTGTACAAGGAAATACCTTGACCTGGTTTTAGATTCTCCCATTCGAGCTGCCTATCCCTCCCACCACAGTTTCTGAGATTTTCCTAACAATGTATGTGATTATTACAAGGTATGTAACTCATTATTGTGTAACGTCTTCCTCCTTCCATTATTTTCATACCTTTTCGTACAAAATATTTTTCTAAGTACTTTATTTTCGTAAACCTTAAATTTCTTCTTTTCATCTAAAGTAAGAGACAAAATTGTACACCCATTAAGAACAACTGGTGAAACTATTGTTTTCTAAATTATAAACACTACACAAGGGGCGAGTTGTTAACAGCTTAGTGACTGTTAAGATGAAATTAAAATACTCACAATATAATCTTTAGTGATAGATACGAGAGTTTAAAATATTTTGGGTTGCGGCACATTTATTAATCGTAATTAATGTTTTTTTTTGTAGCGTATTCAACCACATTGGTGGACTTGTGGATTAGAAGTCAAGCTCGTATATTTTGGTTTACTGGTGACATAGGGGTTAAAGCCCCTACCGGGTGTACTTATAATTATTTTGATCCTTAATGGTTTCTCAATCTTAATCAACGCAAATTTGGCTAAATATTGTATGTGTTTAACGTTTGGTACCCATACCCCAAACAGGAGCGTCGCACTGGGGGTTGGTGGCGGGGTTGTCACCCCCTCCGATGCTGGGAAAAAGCTTGAAAGTTCGGAATTCGGCGAAGAGTCGAGATATTGAGTTGGGATATTCTAGAATTACTCTGTAGCACAGAACTTTTAAATTATAAAAGTTCTATACCACAGACTTGCACAGACAAATTTTAAATTTCTCAACTGTCGATCTCTACTTTTCAAAAGTTCCCAACTTCATAACTCATCAAACAGTGGAAAAAAAACACCTTCTGTAGTACATTAGATGGTAGGCAGTTGTCTCTGCCTTCTAGTCTTAAGGCTACTAGCACTATTACTACTACACATTAGTAATCTTGAGAATGTTAGGTAGTGTTTTAAGCTGATCACTTGATAATACCTCTAGTTATTACGAGCAGAAACTTGTTAGTTTTCCCACACGCAATAATAGTGAATGTCGAAACAAAAAAACACTTGTAACTTTAAAAAATACATCATTAATAAATAACTTTTTGGGTGAGCTGGTAGTCTAGGGGTAAGGTATCGGACTTCTGTGCTGGGGGTCCAGGGTTCAATCCTCGGTCCCGGCACAGATTTGTCTGATTATAAAACCCTTCCTTCACCTCTGACAAGACATCTTGTGAATGTGGGGAATGCCAGGCCTCTACCGTGGTTCGGATTCCACGTTAAGCTGATAGGTCCTCCATTTAATCTCACAATCACCCTACCACTACACATTAGCTTAAGTGCGTACAGCCCGAACGGGTAGTAAGACGTGGTGCTAATAATAATAATAATAATAATAATAATAATGAATAACTTTGAAAATACAGTTGCCTGGAACCTCGATTCAAGGCCCAATTATTGCCTCAAATTTTACAACTATCCTGGTGGAAATCTCATACGGAACGACCCCTGATGTCATATCCCCTTTGCCCTTGTTACCTAGTCACCTGTGATTTTTTTTTAAATTTTTGAACGCCTAGAGTTTGGAAATTCACTGTCTCACTACCCACCCCAAATAAATTTCGTGTGATGCCCTTTACTTAAATATTATTAATGTGAATAAATGTGTATATATATATAAGACGGCTAGAAGACGTGGTGTGAAATAAGAATCTTACCTTACATTGAATCATATGGTAAATCACTCACTTGACAGAATATGGGAGATCTAATTAACTTATTTTTATTTTCAGGTCAAACAGCCAAAGAAGGAATTTCAGCCATGTTGGATCCTTCCAAAGTAAGTGATAAATGTAAATTAATAAATACATAATTTTAAAAATATAATTTTAATTTATAGTGTTTGAAAACAAGAATGAAGATACTAGCAAGTGTAGAAGGTTACATAATGATGAGTTACATACCCTGTACTCATCACAAGACATTGTTAGGATAATCATATCTCGTTGATTATGATGGGCAAGACATGCAGCGTGAATGGAAGTATCTAGAACCTTGTTCAAGGTTTGACTGAAAAATAGAATTAGAAGATACAGTTGGGAAGACCTAAACTCAGGTAGGAGGATAACATTATAATGGACTAAAATAATTATGTTGTAATGAGGTGGACTGGATAGAACTAGCTCAAGATAGGGATAGGGTGTAATGAGGTGGACTGTATAGAACTAGCTCAAGATAGGGATAGGGTGTAATGAGGTGGACTGTATAGAACTAGCTCAAGATAGGGATAGGATGTAATGAGCCTTAGTGCTCTCATACATCAATCCTTTTTAAAATAATAATTTATAGTCATGTTTATATGATCAAATTTTATCAAACAAATAATTTGCATGTGATTTATAGCACAGCATTTAAAATTTAAAATATCTTACATCGATGAGCAAATTATTGATTGTAATGTGTATGCTATCATTTGTTGTGAGATATTATTTTTATTCACTAGTTATCACATTTGAGATAAAATAATTACTGTCAAATAGTAAAATGTAAGCTTGAAGGTTCAAACTTCTCTTCAAAATTTAAATTACTCGTGCGCTATTCCGCAACGACACTAGCACCATAGGGCTTCAATGTATGATCACTGAAACTAAAGAGTAGCCAGACCCGTATATCTTAGACTCTGGTCCTCATCAACCTCTCAACCCATTATCCCTCCTTCCCCCCTCCCCAACCCACCCTTTTTACCAGCATACCAAGACAGTGGTGAATACCCTCAGTCCTTCTCATCGCTTATACCTTGATACATACAAAGTTCCATACATGACATCATGCATACAAACCAAAATACGTGTATAACATAGTGTGTACAAACATTTACATTCTCACATACATCACCCATATTTATAAAACATACATACATACGTCATCCATACACATCATACAAATATACATACATACATACCAACGTAAATAAAATATATATATATATATATATATATATTTACGTTGGTATGTATATATGTATGTATGTATGTATATTTGTATGATAAATAAATATATATATATATATATATTTACGTTGGTATGTATGTATGTATATTTGTATGATGTGTATGGATGACGTATGTATGTATGTTTTATAAATATGGGTGATGTATGGGAGAATGTAAATGTTTGTACACACTATGTTATACACGTATTTTGGTTTGTATGCATGATGTCATGTATGGAGCTTTGTATGTATATATATATATACATACAAATATATATATGTATATATATATATATCGCCATACACACCACCATACATACATACATAGTGTTTCACATACATCCCATTATACATGTAAATCATCATCCTTCCATCCATTCATCCAATACATAAAGTTTATATAAATAGCCTACATAGAATAAATACAATGCATACATAGTTTTACACATAAATGACATCATATGCATAGTAAAATAATACAATCAATATATATAAAACTACAAATGCGCATAAATATATAAGTATTTACTGGTTAGACTTATAAGATACATCCTAATGTGGACGGAGATTACCTTAATAGGTTTAAAAATCATTGATTTAAACCATTAAATCTATCAAACATCCATTGGTTTATTCCACCATGGAATATCTTTATCTGTGGTTAAAGAAGGGGCTCTCATGCCTTGGTTCACTAAACTTCGCAATACATCATCCACAGTACTTAGTGACATTAATTGATCACAACCTTTTATTATGCCTAAATGAAGTTTTATCCACGTTCACTGATAAGAGTCATACTCGTTACTTATACATTTTTTCATCATCTCCCCAAGCCAAGCATCATACCTATCACCATTCATTGATCAGAACCATCCATCATACTCGTACTTATGGTCGCTCCATGGTATATACCTAAATGTTGACTCTCAGAAGTCAGCTGTGAGCTGTCAATCAGCACCAAAGAAGCCACGGCGGTACTGTACATTACATGAGGTTATTCTTGATTGATCAGGATAATGTATTCTACAACATTGTGCCTGTTCATTATTCAGCGATCCTAATCGTAGGTTTGCCAACCTCCCTCCCTTATTATGACGTACGCTGTACGAGGTGAGCTCGTTGAATTCATACTCTGTTTGCACTTGATCTCTTGATCAGAGGCATCATTCATACGTCATTGAACAAGCACATAGTTCCTCAACCCTAGCTCTACATTATCGGTACTCGTACCTAGTCTAAACAGGACTCAACTCTTCCGGAGGAAGGTTGAAAAGATTGGAAACAGGTATTGATATATAATGAAATAATGATAGATATTTTCTTTCTGTTATTGCAAAAAAAACCTATGTTAGTTACATTAATCTTAAATCTAATAAAAATGTAAAAGAACTGCCAGCAAAATGGCAGTCTAACACTCAAAGATTCATAATGGTCACCAAATTAGAACATTCAAAATTGCTGCCGAAATACAAAATTACCCACGCGCACACGCATCTCAAAAAATTGTCTAGAGTTGGTTTTTTGACCTTACTTTATTCTAATTTCTTTGTTGATCAATTTAGATTTTAAAAAAAGTGAGCTTTCTAACCAAAAAAGAGATGAACTCTGTCCAATATGTTTTATACATCTGTCTCGAAATATATGTAAGCTATATTTGTCAATACTAGTGGTCATGCAGTTTAAGGAGTAAAGATAAAGAGGGTGGCTATAAACATTAAAACTCCTAGCCTCTTGTCCCTCTATTAATAACCCCTTCCGGGCACTGGTTCATAAAGTTAACTGAAGAGCAGTATTTTTGAGCCTCTAACAGAATTAAAGGCCCAGGTTAGTGGTCATGGGGATTAAATGTCACGCTCCTCTGCTTTGAAGGTAACGGTGATGGTGGGGTGCAAATCCCACCAGGGGTGCATTGAGAGTGTTTTTTTTTTCTAAATGGTTTCCCACACTCACTCTACGCAAGTTTGAATGTATTTTCTTAAAATCGATATTTCTCATCCCTATCTTGAATGCATGTGACTAGGATGGTTAGTAAGATGCAGAGGAAATGAATGCTAGCATGATTGATTCCACTGTTATAATTTTAATTTTACTTTTTAATTGTTTCCTTATGTATGATACATATTTTTGAACTGTTTACTAGTGACAAATGACATGCCATTGATTCATACGACAGGAGATTTACCAAGCTATCCCGATAGTTGCCTGCCTTGTTGTTTCCCAAGAAATTAGTGATGGGTCGCTCGTGAGCGAGTCATTCAAATTGAACGACTCTTGAACGAGAGCTGTGAACGAATGACTCTCGCTTCGCGAGCGAGTCATTCACGCCACCATTACTCACGACTTTTTCGCTCTCGTACATCCGCTCTGGCAAGAGTCAGGAGTGTTTATCATTCGGGACTCTTCTATCGTTCTTCGTTCCCTACTAAGAAAAAATCAACTATAAATGCTTACTATCGTTACTAGATAGCAGCACTGCCTACAATATTAAACTAACAATTTTTCTTAACATCACTTGGACATAACTCTGTGAATTAGACACTAAAGGCTATATTCTAAGGTTAATTATTATAAGCAATATGAGTAAGTTATAGAATTAAAGAATCAAACACAATAGGATTCGGATAAATTATACATAAAACTTAATTCGTTCATAAGTTGAAAGGAAAGAGACATATTTGCACGCTCGGAACGGTAATTGTGAGAACTAGTTAGCGCTCGCTCACAAGTTTTAGATGGGGAAGGAGTGAAGGGATTGAGAGCGAGCCAGCAATGCGGTGAACGATATGACTCATATGAATGACTCTTCATGAACGACTCTTTTGAGTGAGCGAGCTTATGTGAGCTAGCTCGCGTCAACAAGCTGGTTCGACCCATCACTACAAGAAATTACATCATACAGCTATGAATTCTGTATAAGGTGCTAGTTAAACTTCATTCAGAGTAGGGTAAAAAGTTGTATCCCTGGTAAGCATCCTTATCTGTGGACCAGCATCAGTCCATCCTTTTATCTTTTCCTCCCTTAGGCCGGGGAATTTCTACTGCAGATATTAAAAAACAACACATCAAGGCCATCCTTCATCATGGCTTTGACAAAGTTTTATGTGAAATTGTGGTAATATTACTTTTACGGCCTCGACTGAAGAATCGTGTTCAACATATTTTTCCCCGGGGGCTGAGTTTCTGACGTTTATTCAAAAGTTGTATTGCGTAGTGCTTATCCTCGGACAGAGATAAATAATATACCCAGACACGCAACCTCCAGGTTGACATGGTCGCGCTCTTATTGGCAACTTGAGTCCTTCCACACTCGTCTCACTACATTCAGTCCTATCATCATCCAGCAGTGACACTAGCGAAGCCCAGTGTTGAAGGACTCAAGCTGGTAAAAGGAGCACAGTGAAACCCACGTTAGATTGAGAGTCTGTTTCTTAATTGTGTGCGGCCTGGGCTCGGCTAGCCTATTCAAAAAATAGCAATAAACTTGTATCCTAACTTCATACTTAACAAGGTTGCTATATTTTAAGTCCTCACATACGTCCAAACAGTGCTTGCTTTAATTAATTTTGTCAAGTAGTTTTTCCCATATTACTTTTGTTTCCTCCATATGCAATGCGTAAACAATTGATATGGAGGGATATTTGTTACTATTGTAAAGAACTTCTTCTAGACCATGCTTATATGAATAAATAGAAAATCGTCATTCATCGGTATTGTGATCGTGTCCTACTGCAGTCGTGCCCATATCAATATTCATACATTAAACCAATTCACCATATCAAACAAAATACTGAGCAATATCTTTTAGCTGGTAGGGTAATATTGAAATATTGGTTTTCTTCTGCAGCTGGTTCCAGCATTGTAATCGTTATATCGACCATTCGACTTGATTCTTAGATAAGTTAAAGTCCCTTACTAAGGCTTTGAGCTCACCCTGGGAGATGAGATGTGATTCATTTTATGTAAAGTGCTGAAAGTCTCACTCGTTAGGTACTGTTCCATAGAGACCAGCTCAACCCCATTGTTGTAATTAGCACGGTTCGATGTTTCGGGTAGTTTTGGAACTGGCAGGTTTTGACTATAAAACACTGTTCTGGTTGTGGAAGACAGTTATGGATATTGTATACTATATTTAGATTTCTTAAGGAAATTCCAGATATCTTAGTTACATAAGTAATAGCCTGGCAAACGGAAATTACTTCCAAGAGCCTTTCAACCATTCTCTCATACACTCCGCACAGTTGCTACAGACAAAGTTTACCCTGATCACATAATTTGCACCCAACGTAGAGCTCCTGTGCTTTCTTAGCTAATGGTGTTATAGTCTTGCAATAATTATATGTTATATTATAGTCACCATACAATTAAAACAAAAACTCACTCAACCACTGATATAAGTACACAGGATTGTTGAAACAAACAGTTTTAGTAAGGTCGCTGAGGCCACACTCTACAAGTTGATGGATGGGCTTGGTAACTACAGCATTAAACAATTCTAGGACGTATATTTATTGCCAGGCCAAAGGAAAAAGACAGTGACAAAAGTTTTAAAACTATTGTCATTAGGTATAATGTTGTATAAACAGTTTCATATAACAAATGGACACTCCAATGAATCTGCTGAAAAGTTTATTTTTTGATTTTGTTTAAGGATAGAACATTGATATCCTACTCAGTTTCTCTAAAATATTAATCTGACTCACTACTTGAATATAACATTCCTATAAAATAAATTCCCGTTTGTTCTTTGAGCTGCAAATAGAAAATATAATCATGACATGTTATATTATATTTTTTATTGTCATTTAGTTGAATTAAAAAATTAAATGATAGAGAAGTATATAAACAAGACAATTCTTTAAATACTAGTGATGTACTACATTATTAAAAACGGATTTTTGATATTTAAAAAATCTATTTTTGATCGCATAATTATGGTTTTTAAATCTGTTATCAGAAATAAAGATAATAATAATACTTAGCACCACGTCTTACTGCCCGTTCGGGTTATACGCTTTAAGTACTAATTACTCTAGTGGATTAGAAATTGGGAAGGTTGTATTAGAGGTAGTGAACCCGCATTTGCGTGGAGGGAGAGTGGAAAACCATTTAGGAAAAACCAACCCCAGTTCACCCGACCGAGATTCGAACCTCGATCACCCCGTCCTCAGCAGTCGAGCTCAACACGACTAGCGCGTTAGACAACTACGCCACCGAGGCGGGTAGCAATAAAGAAAAATCATATATCATACATTAGTAAACAAAAATGGTGTAACAACATTTGTCGAATGTTTGTCAAGGATGTCCAGGAATTTAACAACAATTTTTATCTTCATTTAAAAAGTTTATTAGATGATGCCACCCTGCTCATGAAAGATATTAAACAACTATTGATATCAACATGTGAAGAAAATTAAATTCTATATTTGTACTGGAGCAATATTTTATTTATTTTGGCAAGAATAATGTTTTTAACATAAAAACATTATTTATCTTGGCAAAAAACTATGTTTTTCCATATAAACTGCAAAAACACTGGCTTTTTCTCGCGTCCCCTTCTAGCCCACCTTACGGGCATTGTCTAGCTGCGATATCACGACCGGTCAAGATAGGATTTCCTATGTTAGTGAATTTACGTTTCACACAGCTAGTTTAAAAAAATATAACGTTGAAACAAAAGTAATACATTCTTATATAATTCTAAAAATAGTCCTACAGAGTAATTTTTTTTAAATCCTGAAGTAGTTTTTTTTAAACATTTTTTTAATTAATCATCTACACCTTAGGATATTGGTTTAGTCACTAAAATGACCTGTTAGAGTCTTCCTGCCAGGAAGAAGATTGAATAAGCTCGTGGCAGCATGTGTCTATCTAGAATATGAAACAAGAAAAAGGTAATTTAAAACGAAAATCACGGTTTTAAAGGAGCAAACAGTACAGTGATTGTGTAAACTAGTCAGAGGAAGAATGGAAGTATTATCAGTAGATAAACAAGGGGACTCGCAAGGTGAAATGTTTATTTTCTTCCCTCTCTTTTTATTTCATACATTGGTCTGTAAGTGTGATAGGGCCTAGAGGGCTGAGGTACATTATATTAAGATGCAACCCACTTCGCAATATAACTTTAAAATTTATGTTAACGATATTATTTAAATAAGGAAATATTGTTATCACAATAGGTTTGTTTAAAACAAAGCTATATATATATATTTTATTTAATATTGAAAACGATATAAAACAATGCCAAAACTTTAAAAACAAATATGGGGTTATTTCTGTTCCAAAATGACTAAGTTGAAATATTTATTGGGCAAAGGTATCATTAATAAGTAATAGTTTGTCACATATAGATAAAAATTAATAAAGTAAGGTATACTATTTGTCAACCATCTTAATATAACTGCAATCTAAAGATATAAAGAGTTTTTTTCTGCTGCAAGAGTTTTTGGGAGTCCTACAGGATTAGTTCTTATCACCTTCCCTTATATATTGGTCTACATAAATCTATTAAATAAAAACATTTGAATCATTTGAATGATAGTTATAAATCAATAATTCTGTATTTTTAAATACAGGCCTAATGCAAATTTACTACTTAAACAACTATATGGTAACTGAGCATTTAAAAAAGGCAAACATCGAGTGACGCCACTGTAGTTGTTGTAAGCATACAAAACGGACAGTTATTATATTGTATTTAAAATCATGTTTTGAAAGTATTGATTAATTGACAGCAACATTAATGAGTGTAGAGGCCATTTTCACACGCAACTCCACTATGGATTATGAAAGCGGTGACTGTTATTGACAAAATAACTGCTGGCACTACGATGATAAAAAGGTGGAGGCTTGTAGCGGTCTCATGTACTTTTATATGGTTGGGTAGAGAATTGAATTTTCTATCAGGGCCTTGCTCTGTGCAATTGACATAAATTCTTTTTTAGAAGCTGTAGCGCCTTAAACAAAACGTGTAAACGAGGATTTTCCTGAAAAAATCCCGTACTTCCTCAAGCTTTGGTCAAACTGCTCAGATCTGTAGGGTCTAGGCCTATGCACACTTATATAGTTTAATAGAGAATTGAATATCCTATCAGAGCCCCCTCTCTGATTTCTTGCCACAAATTCTATTCTAGAAGCTGTAGCGCCTTAAACAAAACGTGTAAAAGAGTATTTTCCTGAAAAAAACCCCGTACTTCCTCAAGATTTGGTCAAATTGCTCAGATCTGTAGGGTATAGGCCTATGCACATGTATATGGTTGGATAGAGAATTGAATTTCCAATCAGGGCCCTGCTCTGTGCTCTTGACACAAATTCTATTTTAGAAGCTGTAGCGCCTTAAACAAAACGTGTAAACGAGGATTTTCCTGAAAAAATCCCGTACTTCCTCAAGATTTGGTCAAATTGATCAGATCTGTAGGGTCTAGGCCTATGCACACTTATATGGTTAAATAGTTAATTGAATTTCTTATCATGGCCCCACTCTGATCTCTTGACACAAATTCTGTTTTAGAAGCTGTAGCGCCTTAAATAACCGTGTTAAGAAACGTGAAAATCTTATATTAATATTTTATAAAACACCTGTTACCTTAAATTAGCGCAAAATAGACGTAAACATCATATATTAATATTGTATAAAACACCTATATTGTATAATTCATCTAGCTATTCTAGCGCACTCTTTAAAATCCAAGTTAAAATTCATGTTACTATAAACTTTTCAACTTTGTAATCTAGTAACATATTTAGTTCGTTACAAGCCTACGTTTTACCCCAAACTCCCCAAAATAAACGTTTATGGGGGTGTGGAATAGTTCAACAAGGTTTTTCTGTGTGCAAATAATATGGCATCGTTAAAGTATCTACTGCTGTCAATTGTCATAATTATAGTATTTAAATACAGGATTGCCAACAAAATGATAGTAGGGTTATTTATATATATAACCCTACTATCATCTTGTTGGCAATCCTGTATTTAAATACTATATATAAAAACAAGCACCTCAATCGCAGATATATTCTGTAATGTTTATAAAAATAAGTTCTAAAATCCGTCTTTAGATTTTAAAGTAATAAGACAATAAGTAAAAAGATTATATTTTTTATATTAATACAGAGATAGGGCTGCTCTCTAGTTACACCGGAATGAGTTAAGGATAAGTGCTGCTCTCTAGTAAACATGGAATTAGTTAAGATGCGTTTATTCTGCTGCCATCTATAAGACAAGTGGTACACCAATTAAATGGATACAATTCAGGATTCCTTGGATATAATGCAAATATTTCTAGTGGATACAATTCAGACTTTTTATTTGTGGTGCTCGTTTAAGAAAATATCTGAATGGATACAATTCAGGATTTTGTGGACATTATGAAAATGGATAGAAATTAGACTTTTTATTTGTAATGCGTGTTTAAGAAAATGTCTGAATGGCTACCATTCAGAATGGACATACCGGTAATTCAGGATTTTGTGGATATAATGCAAATAATTACAGTGGATACAAATCAGGATTTTTGTTAAAGTCGTTTATTTGAAAACTGTCTGAATGGCTACCATTCAGAATGGATACAATTCAGGATTTTGGGGGTATTATGATAATGGATACAAATCAGACTTTTTATTTGTGGTACTTGTTTAAGAAATGTCTGAATGGGTACCATTCAGAATGGATACAATTCAGCTCCCCCGGTTTTTTTTAAATAGGGACCATTAAAAAAATTCAAAACTTATGAAAAACCTTATGAGGTCGAGTTTAGAATTAAATTTATTAATGATATTACATAGGCTACTGTAAAAGAAATTACTGCTCCTCAACAATGAATCTCAAAATTCATTTCAAATGAAGACAGCGATTCATGATGTAAACCTCTTGTAACTATTAACTAACATTATTGGAAGTGTGATGGGAAAACCAGACAAGAAGTTTAACAATTATAAACATAGTTTGTTTTATTTTGGACTAAATAGAAGGTAAATACATAATTCGAGCAAAATATAACAATAAGGCGTGAAGCGCTTCTCCTCTCAGATTTAAATAACTCTACTGAGATAAAGGAATTAATTGACATTACAATATCTGAAAATAAAAAAGGGAAACATATAGTTATGTTCTGGTTGTCAGTTCAACAGTAATATAATCGCCATCATGGAAATCTATGGTTCCCTCGGTTATAGCATTAAGTGCAAACAACGATACTACATTGCAACTATTAGCATACATCTAAATTTAGGCAATAAAAGATAAACATTTACGCGCCTTTAGATCTAAGGAAATCAACATAACGTTGAACCAAAACAATAAATAGAATAAGACGTAAGGCCAAGTCTCAACTCTAACACCTAAGTGCCCTGTGCTCTCAGTTAAATAGAAAACAAAATAATCCCATATACACTAAATACGCAAACTAGAAAGGATGGCCTGTAAGCCCGAGACGCCGTGTACGCCAAAGCGTGATCGAAAATATATACATGAAATTAAATATACATTATGTATGTATAACAAAACGAAATAATACAATTAGAATGAATTAAACCTTGTACAAAGAGAGAGAATGCAAGCGCATTCGCATTGACCTGCGCGCAACATTTCATAATTCTAAGTTTAAATATTTATTAGTCCCAAACAATAATTTAGAAAAGATGTCCCCCATTATGCCGAAAATGCAATTTTGAACATTGAATAAATCACGGCCCCTAGTCGCTGTCCACACCAAGCTCAGTCGGTGGTATAATAAGCGACTATTCAAAATCGCGATCACCATATATACATTATTGTATCCACAGAGAGAAGGGGCAAGGGAAGGAGGGGGTAAGACGATAGAACAAACATAACAGCAAAGAATGCGTCTGGCAGCAGCTAGAATATTCCAGGTTGTCCTAGCGGCGGAAGTGATAGCTTCGTCTGGCCTCGTGGAACCTCGATCGTTTCTGGCCGGCCGCGGATCGAGTCCCGAGCAGATAGTCGGTTGAAGGCTCCGCTCAGTCAGTTTTGCCAGTTGGAGAGTGGAGGTCAGAGCTCGTGCTTTGGTGTTGGAGTTTATGTTGTAGCTCATCACGGGTGTCGGTGAGTGTTGACCCATTTGATATAACGTCAACTTTTAACTCGTTACAATGATAAGACAAGCCCTGGGGAAAGTGAGTCATACACACATGCAGCAACCTGAACACTGCTATTGTTTACAAGTTCTATCAGTTTTACTGCGACTGCCAGACAAACAACATCCATGTACTTTATTGGCGTGGTTTCTCAGTATTATTTTTTATTGAAGTGACTTATTTCAGTGGCTTTTCTTATTTTAGTTTATGGACATGTAATTAAGACCTAAGCTACAATAATCTTTTTTGGGGTTCTATTTTAATCATTGTTTATTGTATTATCAGTCCTATTAGTACTGTTTCCTGCTGTTTATTTGTGAAGGAAAGATGGAAAGAAATTGGGCAACGTTTTGTTGCAACCCATTTAAGAAAAAATCACACTGGGTCAAGAAAAAAGATCTTAGAAATGTGACTAGTTGGATGATATACTTAAATTACGTACAATATGAAAAAGACATGGAAATTTGTTCAGGTTGTTGAGTCCAACAATCAAAAGAAAGGCAGCAGGAGCTGTTGACTAATGAAAAGATAGAACAATAAAAAAATAATGAAACTGGAATTGTAAAACCTGGTACTAGTAGGTCTGAAGATCCTGAATTTATGAATGTTGATGAAGGTTTCCAACTTCTGGATGCTTCTCTAACTTTAATAGGTGATTTGCCAGTGGTAAAAAAAAAATGCAACAGTTCAAAAAAGTATCGCCATGAAATGGTTGACAGAATAAAATGCAACAAAAACTGCATATTGCGCTTATTAACTACAAACCTCAATGTTAGCATAATGTTTTTTTTCACTTTTGACATAGCATACCTCATTCGGGGTGAATTTGCCACATACCACTGTATGCAACTATTTATTACAACATGATCCCATTGTCATCCCATCTTCAAATTTGGCATATATGCTCCCAAAAGGTGTATAAAAAGAATATATTTTTTTCAAAAATATTAAAAATTTCGATTTTGAGATAACAAATTTATATATATTTTTTAATCTTTTTAAAAAACAGAACACATTTAAATATGGCCAAGCTGCATGTCATATTAAAGCTTGTAAAATCCTGAAGAGAATGGTACAAATCAAACCTCTCTAAGCCTTATAGTTTTTGAGATAGAGCCATTTGAAGATTTTAAAATGCGGCCAAAATCATGCGAATTCCAAAACTTTGAAAGCCAATAGCTCAAAAAAGGAATGTTAGAAAAAATTGAAATTTCATATTTTTGTCCTTTCAGTAGATAGAACCAATATTCCAAAAATCAACAAAATTTGAAGCATCAAGTTCCAGAATTATTTTTTAATTGGTTGATTTCACATGGATCTACCCAATGAATTACCTGTAAAATCGGATTTATCGCAATTTTACTAAACAATATTTTATCTCACAAAAATAGGCTACAGTACATACTCATATCACTGAGTTATCCTTTTGCCGCTGGGTTATGGACTCTGTCCACAGCTGATGGAGATCATTGTCTTAATGATAAAAGGGGTGTACCACAATGTTGCTAGAGGGCCCTGATTGAGAATACTTTATTTTATAGCCATCACTCCAAAATTAGATTCAAGGTGACGTCAATAAATGTATACCTTTGGCTGGGTTCATACAAACCCATTGTGTTAATTATCACCAACCTGGGGCCAGTGTTATGACACCCCAAGGGTCAATGATGCATCATATTTCCAAAAATAGATTCTAACCTCATCGGGGAGTTTCGAAATTCAGGTCACATTACCACCAGAGAGAACATATTTCATCCTGTCAAAAACATACCACCAAGCTGGCGCCACTCTGATACCACTCTGACGCCAGTAGGTCAGATCACGTCAACATTAATGCCTGTCAAAGAAAATGTGTCCACATTTGCGAGTGCCTCTCTTTGTGAAAGGGTTATATAAGGTCCACCAAAAGTAGTGTCAGGGTTTGAAACACGCGTTAACATTGTAATGAAGATAACTTTGTTCAAAGTGAATTGAGGATAACTTTTCTATGAGTGAAATGGGTGAGGATAAGTTTTCTAGATAACTTTGTTACAAGTTAAGGGCTAACTGCTATAATAATGAGGATAGCTTTTCTCTGAGTGAAATAAGGATAACTGTTTCAAGTGAAATGAGGATAATCACGTAGTTATGGTAACATGACATTAAAAAAAGGATGGGGAAATAGATATAATGGTGAAAGCTCTCTAAACTTTATCCTTAGTGAAGTCAAAAGGTCAATCTTTGTTAGATGGGCAATAACATCTGTGGTTGTAACTCTCGTTAAATCTGTTGTCCAGGTGGTGCAGCTGGCAAGAGAATCGTTCCTGTCCGGCAAGACCAAACCACTGTCATTCCGGGAGAAGCAGCTGAAACAATTTCTCAAGATGTATGAGGAGAACGAGGATGAGATGGTCTTGGCCCTGGCCACAGATCTTCGTAAGGTACACATGCTATTATCGACTGTAATTTCTACACTCAGTTATTATATAAATATACTCTATAGCACAGCCCCGAGATGTGTTCTTGTGTATGTGTCAATCCTCTTTGCACGATTTGCAACAAGGAACCACAACTTTGACGCTGTGTGATGGCTTGATGATGAGAAAACTCATTGCTCCCTACATTCAACTTTCGACCAGACACAGAAGAGTGTTGGATGGTAGTTTCTTCCCCTCTGGGAGTACCATCTCGATTTTCCACACAATAAGAGGTTGGTAGCTAGTACCTTCTAGGAAAGCTGGTCAAGTCACCTTCACAAGGTGTCCGCTGGATAACTTGGGCTTAAAGCCCTTTTTAGGGCGATTCATACTTGACTAGGCACTTCACTTTCTCTGAGGGTTCAAACAGGGTGACTTAGGTAAAAGTCCTTTAGAGGACTTTTAACTAAGATCAAGTTTTGACTTTCACTAGGGCAACCTAGGTTAAGGCTCTCTGAGAAAAGCAAGTCCTAGGTTTGTGTTTAACTCCCTGACGTGTGCGCCCAGCACTCAAGGAAGTAGGAGCCAACTCCTCCCATTGATGAAAGTCTGGTCAAAGCGAGGGGGGCGAGGGTCCTAGTTGTCCAGTGAAGACAGGAATGATGGCAGGCACGAGGTAATATTTCCCTAGATTCCTCATTGCACGTGTTTACGTTTGAAGGACACCAGAGGAGCCTTGAGAGAAGTGTTTGTTTCCCAAATAATGGCTGCCAGGCCCTGCGGATTCCATTTTGAAAAGTCTCTGAATTTTATAATGTGTCAGACTAGAGACATGGTGGTGTTCCTAAATGCCCTCCAAGAGTTAATACTCTGTAGAAATATTGTTCATATAAAATAATGCTGACCTCCCTTCAGTGAATACAATTATTTTATTGACTTCTTGTTCTTGTCATGTCATGTCATCTTTTGTGTTTAGCTATTTAAATCAATCGATTACAAAGGGAATTTGAATATTAAAAGAAAGTTAAGGATTGGTTTCATAAAAAATAATTAGTGGCTTGACCAAAGATTTGATTTAAGTTGATCTCAAACCACATTTTTAGTTGCGGCATTAACAATTAGGAAATTAAGAAATGTGTATTACATAAAATTTTAAAATGATTTATAGCGTGTATCCAAACATATTTTTTTTTTTGTTCACAGTCCAAGCAAGAATCCATGATGACAGAAATTGAACTTTGCAAAAACGATTTGAGGCAAATAATTTTTAATTTTAAAAAATGGGCTGAGCCTGAAAAGGTGAGTAAATCAAGTATTTTAAGATAACTGCTTTCAATTTTGGTATTTTCAAATAAAATAACATAGTACTATGTGCCTTTTCCCTTTTTATAGGTTCACGAATTTATTTTATATTTAAAAAGCCCAATTTATAATGATTACACAGTTATTGGTCTACCACAAGGCTCTGTAATTATGCTACTTTTATTCTCCTTGTTCATTATTACCTTACCTTCTTACTTTAAAGTATGATTTGGGTAGGAAGAACAGTAGAAGATAGTTACTAAAACAAAATTTAATATATTCATACATCAAGTCATTTATTTATTTACACTATCTCGATTCCTAGCATGTAGCTCGGGACCTATATATACATCTTGAATTGACATTACATCTTTTAGCTACTTTTTAACTACAATAATAGTTTGGAATGAGCCCCTAAATCTAAATATCCTATTTGTCATTATTTTTTATACCTATCCTATTAGTTGGTCCACCTCGGGTATATTACACCCCTGGTGCCCTGCTCCGCTGACTGTACCGTTGCACTATGGATCTAATAGTCCCCGGAGCAGCGAGAGCCCCAGCGGGGGTGGGCATCCCCTTATACGCCACTTGCGGAGGTGCACTACCAGAGATTTTGCTCTGCTTACTATCCACAATATCACCAACCTATGGACTTACAAATAACTTAACCTAAAGATTTATAAAAATACTTAATACTAACTTAACCTAAATACAAGTCTTTCAGTTGTTATTGCCGATCAATTTTCTGAACTGAAAGCAACCATCTGCTGGATTGGTGGATGGACCAGCCCAGCATCACGCGCTTGTCGCCAAGTGGGCTGGTCCCCATCTGAAGATATTGATCTCTTGTACTCCCTAGCTGGTATCAAGGTGCCCAAATCATGTTATCTGCAGCTCTCACTTTTGATTGATACTATCAATACCTATAGAATAACACAAATAATATAGTAAAATACTATCGTTGTTGGTCGCAAAGAAATATGTTTGAAGTTTCTCTACTGTTCTTCCAACCAAAATTAGGGTATACTTACTGTAGCTATCACCTCTACACAGATGATTTACAAATATACCTTTCTGGCAGTACCACCAACTTACCAGCAACTATAGACAAAGTTAATGCAGACTTGAGAGCACTCAATCTCTTCAAGCTTACACTGTAAACATATTACTAGGTCTCAAAATATGAGTGAAAAATGACCTTGAGCAAGGGACGAATCCTCAATAGCTCAGTCTTAGAGCATTGGCACACTAAGCCATAGTTCCTCGGTTCAATTCGTTTTTTTCAGATGTCGTTTTAAACCAATTTAAATTAATTAAAATATCCAATCCATATGTAGAGTGCAATATTTATAAATATTTGCAACCTTTTTGTTGATATTCAGTGATCGTGGTTAGAATAGAACATGGTAATCTAAGTGTGGATCATGGTTAGACCATAATTTTAAGATGATAATATATTGTGGTTAGAATAGAATGGTAAGACTAGTTAGTGTTGAACATGATAAGACAGTGATAGTGAATGCCTTGTGTACTTTTCTTCATCTTGGGTCAAGTTAGCTGACCATTTACAAATTTTAAACCTGTTATAACATTTGATCATGATTAAATTAGTTAAAAATTAAAAACAGTTTTTATATAAATATTTTAACTATTTTCTTTGTACATCTCATTTTTATGCCTTTCTAGAATAAATTTTAGTATCATACATTTATAACTTTTCTTATAGCCCCCCCAAAAATATCATGAAAGGGAAATGTAAAATTAATCACCGACTCTAGATTTGTCTAATTCTTTTATAAAATACTGCATTAGTTTTTTTTTAACTTATGACCTTAATGTGGGTTGAAAGGAAACATCATTTAGAACCCCTACAGTATTATTTCAGCTCCATTTTTTAAAAACCTATTGCCCAAATAAATAAATCGTCATCATGAGGTGTAGTTCAGTCTCTTGGCAGGTCCAGTTATGATCCTCCTCAAAGTCTCTTGATCCTTGGACAGTCTCTTGATCCTGGGCCAGTCTCTTGATCCTTGGCCAGTCTCTTGATCCTTGGCCGGTCTCTTGATCCTGGGCCAGTCTCTTGATCCTGGGCCAAGTCTCTTGATCCTGGGCCAGTCTCTTGATCCTGGGCCAGTCTCTTGTTAGATTTGTATCCTCCTCCAGCATCTGATATTTATGCTAGCTCTTCTTCTCTTCCCGTTTATCAATCCTTCACTTGCGGTCTTCAGCAGCCATTCCTTCTCATTCATTGTCTTAGCCGACCTTCTTCGGTGACCGCATGGTCTAAGACGTCACTCTCGCAATATACTGGAGTGCCAGTGAGAGGGAGATCAAGTTTCAAATCAAAACACGGATGTCCTGAGGTTTTTCCCCTCCTAAATGGTTTTCCACTCTCCCTCCATGTAAATGCAAGTGCATTTCTTCAAATTTAAATTTCCTAGTCCCTAACTCATTAGCACTCTTTGAACATATGTGTGTATAACCTAAACAGGTAGTAAAATGTGGTGATAAAAAATTGTCCAAGGCAATTCATCTGAAATTAATGTGTGTATATAATTAAACTAAATGTATCAACTGTAGCAATATTTTGTATATTTTGGCAAAAAAAAAAAGGTTTTTGACATGAAAACAAAGAAAATACAACCTTATCTCATGATTTTCTCTATTTCCACTCTGAACAATGCCTTGTTATTCCTCTATAAACTACATGGTAATGATTTAAGATAACTGACCATCTATCTGGCTCACTGTTTGTGCCACAAACACTGTTAAATACATGGATAAATTTTAATCTAATTGGGTGAGAAATTCTTTAAATCTAGGCCAAACAATGTTTGTACTGTATATAATTTTTAAAAATGTTTATCCCTTTCATTATGTTGGCCACTACAAAGGTTTTACGTTTAATAGTTCATCCCAAGAGATTTAATTTAAAGTTATAAACAATTGAAGCAAAATCTTTTGTTCACAAAACTACTACGGTGTACAGTAGCCCCATGGCTTCTTTGGTGATGACTGACAGCTCACAGCTGACTTTTGACAGTCAACATTTAGGTATATACCTAAAGGTTTACTGTCAGAAGTGACAGCTGCTAAACACATGTTTTTGCAGATCATATGGCTCGTTGTAGGGATACATAATTCGGTCTGGTAACTTTTCAAAGCCGTCAGATATGAGCTGTCAGTAAGCACCAAAGATGCCATGGGGCTACTGAACTTACTATTAACATATATATTTTTATGCCTAAGGCAAGCAAGGACCTAGTGAACGTGCTGGACGGTGTGATGATTAACCACGATCCTTATGGCGTCGTGTTGGTGATAGGGACGTGGAACTACCCTTACCTCATCACCCTGGGGCCAGTAGCAGGTGCCATATCTGCTGGAAACACTGTCATAATCAAACCTTCAGAGGTAGCGCCAGCCACTGCAGCGCTTATTGCGAAACTCATACCCAAGTATCTAGATCCGGTGAGTTAATACACACCAAAATGTGTGTGTGTGCCGCTCTTGTAATCTTAGTGAGGCTTTATTCACTAGTTGCATTGATGACTTTTTTTTTGCATTATCCTGGTAAGTACTTTTTAGTGATTGTGAAATTTACCATTTATATAAATTATTATGTGTGTCACAAATCACCAAAAATACTTATTTATTATTTGGGCTATTTAACACACACTTTCTGAACAAAATGATTATATCAGTTCATGACTTATAAACTAACTCAAATCTAGAATAGACACAACACTCGACCCCGACCGTTAATTTATTGCTGTGAAAGGGGAAACCTACATTTCACCAATGACAGATTTTTTTTTTCATGCTAGGAGTTTATCCTGAGACCCACCCCTATCCTAATAGGCAGATATATTACTAAGCTAAGGTGTAAAACAATATTTAATTAAATAAATTGATATAATTGATCATCATCATCATCATCATCAGCCTGTGACCAGGCCAGTTTAGTAAAATGCCTCCTAATTAATTAACTTAATTGAATTACATTTTACATTCACAAAAATAATATATATCCATGTGTGTATATATATATATAGCTATATGCATTGATTTATTTTAATCTATCAATTTATTCATTTTTTATCTCACTTATCTCATGCTTGTTGTATCTCTTTTAATGTGTTTTTCATTATTTTAATATAATCATTATTAACCTAAGAGTAATTTCTATAATTTTTATTATTTTTTCTAGTAATTCTTATGTTTTTTCAGCCTTTCACCTTGCTATTATAATCTTAAGTGGGTTTCTAAGTATTAACCATATTTTGACAACTCCTTACTTAATTTTTGAATTTAGAATGTTTTCTAAAATGATTTATGATAAAGTGTTAAAATATAATTTAATCATTTCTTAGAGGATAAGTGGAATATTGATTATTACATAAGTCAAGTATGTACCCTAGCTTACTCTGTGAGGTAGCAAGCGTCTTAGTGCAATACTTAAAGTAGGACTGATACTATTTAAGGTAAACATTATGGTACACAAATGCTCTTCACTGAGCTACTCAGATGCTATCGGATTCTCGCAAATAAGTTAGAAGCATATTAAAATAAAAATATTTTAGTTCTCAGACTGACAACATTTGATTAATAGTTTAAAGAAATTTAACCAACAACAAACTACAACTAAACATTCATTATAAGTTTTAATGTCTTCCACATAGACTTTATTGATTATAAGACAATGTAGCTATTAACAAAGTCCTGCGATTAATAATTAAAGCTTGATTACATTTGAAATACTTTCCCAAATATGTTCTCAAAACATTCTAAAAATACTATAATTTCTAGGTTGAGGTTGTAATAATGTTGGATTTAAATTTAATCCATAATAATGAAATAAACATTTAGTTTTATATCAGTTTTACAAAATAAAGCTAAATGTTTATTTCACATTTAATGTAATACATGACACAATAACCACCGTCGAGCACTATGTTCCAAGTATTTTGTAAACACTTATGTAGTTTTCATACCATATTGTTGAATTTTGTGAATGGAAATGTCTGCTTAAGTAGTTTATTTGGGAAGTTTAGTATTGAATGTATTCTTTAAATAGTATTAAAGTAAAATGTATTATTAAAAAAAAATGATTTCATAATAACATAATGATGTTGATAATAAAACATGACAGTGCTATTAAAAATGGCATTCTTATAAGCAATATTTTTCATATGTAGATTAAGATTAACATTATCGAGTCAAATGAGCTTGGAAACAGTATGTATATTTTTTTAAACTAAATTTTAAACTTTAAACTTAAATAATGTCATTTAAATTTGTTTTCTAGCACTTCAAATGGCTTCACAATTAATTTTAAAAATCTATAAAAAAAGACCACATGCTCTTTTTTCCTTGCAAGGTGACAGGCGTGTTACGTCATCGTATTCCATTTGTGCACGTGCCTTGCATGGAGACGGTGTGTGTAGCGCTGTAAAGTCGAAATATTTGGAAGAGTTATAGTGCATAAATAGATATTATGATGAAATGGTTATAATAGTCTGTGGATTTACAAATTTGCAAAGTAGCCTGATAAAATTTTAACCTAATTACTCAATAGATACTGAGGTTAGACTTTTAGTTACTGTTTGGATGAGGCGTCTAATGTAATGTTAAATTATAAGGAAAAAATAAAAATACATTTTTACTAAACGTTGGAGTTTATTATACATGTAAGTTCTAACCTTAAACAAGGATTATCAGATAAATAGCATTGCGCCAAAACTCTAAGCACTTTTCACATACATTTTTGCAATAACTTTCATCACAATTGAGATTAGAATCTGCTTGGAAATTTCAAAGTCCATGTAAGCAACACAAAATATGCTTTTCTTCCTGTTTGAAAAATACTCATACATTTGCATCTGTTTTGTGTCAAGTAGCTTTCAGCAGTTTTATGGTCAGTTTCAAAATATTTTTTAATTGTGTTCTTGTTGACTCAACATTTTATTCCTAGTGTATGGTTTTCACTGATTCTATCCGGAGATGCCGCAAATACTTACATGTCCTTGTTCAATATGGTGCCAATCTTTTTTAAATTTATCTTTGTTTGACCTCGAATTTAATCCAAAACAAGAGGCTCCAAATCTATATCCCTGTTGATGGCCCAGTGTCTTTGACACTATATGCGCCAAGAATAGATTCCACCAGTGATCCATTTAAAATTTTACGGTGGGCCACTTCATAGGGCTTTGAGGCTGTGATCCAATCATAGCGTATTTTATGCCATAATGGATTATCGGCTTATTATATTGTTAATTTGGGTATTATGTCACAGGCCTTACTATCCATTTTTTTCTAACATTAATCCAGATCATTGCTCACACTTTTAAACCTGTGAGACAAGGCGTGGACCAAAAGTTTAGCTGGGATAGATTGGTCATTTAAATATTTTCTTAACTTTGTTTATATATATATATTTTTTTTTTGCACTATTTCATTAAAGACCTGAAGAAACTGCCATCTGTATTATCATGATTGATAGTTGTTGATTTTCCTCCAATTTATTTTATGTTTATGAACTTCACAGCTGTGCCCACAGACGATAATTTAGACTTAGAACATTAGCATATAACTGATGTATAAGTTGGCTCTTCGCTCTTTCAATGTAACCGTGACAATGCTATGACATGTTTACAGCCCTCCCTGCTCGTGGTGCACTCGTGACACTGAAAACTTTTAACGATAGACTCCTTTTCATCACATATTAAGGTAATGAGGTGTTGTGTCCTTCGAACTTTGTGCTTGGGGGTAATACAAGTGTGCAAGCAACATAACTGCGTACATTAGCTTCTCGTTGTACTTTAATATACCCTACCATATCTAATGCACACTTTCTCCATATTACTCCCTGGCTGACCTGTAAATGAAAAATACGACCTAATGTAAAGATTGGTAAATGTTCTCTTATTGGTGAGTTTACTCTACTGAACGAACGAACAAAACAAGTAGGCATTACGACAGTGAGTTCTAACAGTTATTAATAACAGTTAATGGGAATCACTGTGTCTTGCCAGGATGGTCTTTATTCATGGTCGTATTTGTTTGCTGGGTCAATATTTTGTCCCAGTCACCGTTCTTTTTTACTTGTACTTGTAAAATAATGGGGAATCAATTGAGTAAAATTAATATACCTAATACTATACAATATTTCTTTATAAAATGGTAAAGTAAAGTTGTGAAAACTTCTATGTAATATAATTGTAATTATGATCCTGTTTTGGGAGACTAAGCTGCCGCCAAACAAAGTAGCGTCTCCTTATTATATGTTTATTTAAACATTAGCCAAGTACATGAGACCACTACAAGCCTCCACCTTTTTATCATCGTAATGCCAGCAGTTATTTTGTCAATAACAGTCACTGTTTTCATAATCCAGAGTGGATAGCTGTCATTGAAAACAAGGGTGAATATTAATAGCTCATCGAAAGCGAATAAAACCAGCACTGTGTAAGGCACTCTTACACCACCGATAACCGTTTTCTTAATAACTGTTATTTTCGAGATAAAGTAACTTGGAATAACAGTGATAAAAATGTGACCGTGAAAAATTCCTGAAAGTTATTTATTTCTCATCTCTAATAGGTTCTCTTCAATAAATCAATAAATACATAGTTTGACAGATAGGTTGTTAGATAAATGACAGTTAAGTTTTGTAAACTACTTGAGCACTTCTACCTGTTTTGTTTGTCTATGTATATATATACTATGTGGGTACCTTAAATACAATTTACAAATATAATACCCAATATTGTACAACAATCAACAAAGTAACTATCTATCTAGGTACATACCTGTTTTAAGACAATTTATTATTATTAAATATATTAATACTTTACCTTGCAGCCTTTTCACTGCGAATTTCAGCACTATATAACTACTATAAATCTACTATTTGAGGTAAAATAACTTGCCATCATGATTTAATCTATTTTAGGCAAGTTGTCTGATTAACCATTAGCAAATCCCTGCTCCATAATTAATCCAGGCACTCAAAACCACAATAAAAACAACAATACAACAGTTTCTTTCATACGTTGTCAGCACTGAACTAGCGTAGCACGAGGAATGTCGGAAATGATGCAGATACGATGACGTCACACAGTCATAAACCAGCCACAACCGAGCTACAGAAATTGGAGTGAGGTGCAACTTTTTACTACATTTTATATTCTTATAACTTCGTAAATACATATCATATCGACTTGGAATGAAAACTGTTATATTTTTAGCAATGGGTTCTGTAGTTGTTTAATCTGAAAAAAAAAAGTCCACACCTATTGTTTGGCTATTTTGCAAACAATTACTCCAAATTTGGCAATGTTTATTGTTTTTAAAGTTAATATAAACTCACAAAATAGGCAGTTTTCATCGTTTGTTTAAAATAGATTTGAATATAATAATATAGTTACCTTGAGAAAAATCTTTACCAAAGCTTTTTTTCACAACTTTGCCAAAAATAGAAGACAATTTTATTTTATATTTTTGTAACAAATCACACACTAGCAGAAATGCAACACTTTGTAAAACAAACTAGAGATAGCAAATAAACGATTTTTTAAGATCAATACTGCTGGGCAAAAAACCTCAAAGTGGGGTCTCTGAGGTTTGTCCAGGGAATTCGTGACATACCTTTATATATTTATTAGATCTTATAACATTTTATTTAAAAGGGTAAATCGCTGGTATATACTAGATGACATAATAGAGATGCCTTCCCATATTAATAACCTGGTGAGAAAGTGGGGCCACATCTTTGAGAAGAGAATATGAAAATTCACACTATATTAGTTTTATTGTCAGCCAGCACAAAGCACTTTCAGAAAAGGCACTGAAACATTTGATACTTTTTTCCAACAACTCATTTGTGCGAGCGAGACTTTTCTGCTCTTTGTAATATGAAAAAATGTGGAATGAGACTTATGGAGATGGGTACTAAAATTGCTACAGATCTCAATGATATTTTAAAGTTGCACTATAAGTTCCAATCCTCACATAAATTATCAGTGATTATAAATCTACAAGTATAATAAATATTATATTTTCTTTTCATTTTTATTGTGACTCTTTTTACATTTATTTATTTAAAAATATAATTATGTCTAAGAATGTACAAATATAATACCTACACTTAATTTATTTTCATTTATATTGAAATTATATTTACATTAAAAATTATCCATATAATATACAATAAATTTATGAGTATCATTTTGTAATAATTTATTCTACATCAAGGGGTCCAAGAATCAGCTGTTCCCTGGTTAGAGGGTCCGTGTGACTAAGATGTTTTAGCACCACTGCTATTTTTCCAAATTATTATATTCTGTCATGAAATAAATTAACACTAATCTAGAACGACACACCCATATCCCATTTAACGAGTTTTTCAAATAATTTCCCAACAGTGGTTGCAACTGTGAGTTACTTTTTTGTTCACTTTGCAGGCGTATGCACACAGATTAGGTCAGTTGATTTTGAAATTTGATTGCCGAAGTTATTTCAAGTTGCGCTGAGCAGATAATGCTGATGAGACTGGGATCCTGTGATTGACTCAAAGCTTATAATGTAATTACGTTTCCACTCTGCTATTGTATTTTGGCAAGCATGTTAATCCATAGTGATACTTATATTCAAATGTTAAAGTATCATAGTTGATTGATTTGTAAGTTCATTAAATATGGTTTAATCTACAACAGTTTAGTTCATTTTCATTCAAGGAAAAGCGTCAATTGAATTGACTTGTAAGAAATTTTGTATCTTTTTTTAAAAAATATTGTTTTAATGACAAGCTATAATTTAATGATGACTTTGAGTTTCTATTTCAAACAATAATCTGAATAAATGGTTTGGTTTGAGATATCTATTTAAAAATTACCAATCAAACTGTACAAGAGATAACTTTACCTACTTGCTCTATGCATGGTATTATCAACTCGAAAGCTAATTGCCACTTACAGAAGTACTTCACTTGTCCCTATGTTGAGCTGATTCTGTCCAGTACACTTCACTACACCCTACCTCTTCCCGGTTCATTGTAATGTTATCCTCCCTTCTGCATCTAGGTATTCCCCCTGGTCTCTTCCTATTAGGCGTACCAGTCAATACCTTGAACACAGTTCTAGTTTTATTGACTTGTATTTTGTATGTTCTTTCCTATAGACATGCTATACCGTACTTCTCGGTGGAGTGAAAGAGACAACACAGCTATTAAAGGAGAGATTTGACTACATCTTCTACACAGGCTCAACGAATGTGGGCAAGATAATACACAAAGCTGCCAACGAGTATCTCGTTCCCACTACTCTTGAACTGGGAGGGAAGAGGTGAGTTAGTATTTGGTGCTACCAGTGGTACCAATGGAAAATGAGGGGAAATATTTATTTAAATATGAAACAATAGTCTCATTCAACGGGAATGTAAGTGTGACTTAGTCGTCTCAGCCTCAAAATTAAATGCATAAGGCCGAGTATATCCACAAATTAGACTGGATACAAGACATGTTGTGTACTCTAGACTCACACTTATCAATCTCTGAATGTAACTTAGAAGGCTATGTGTTTCCATGAACTAGACTGGATACAAAACATGTTGTGTACTCTAGACTCACACTTATCAATCTCTGAATGTAACTTAGAAGGCTATGTGCTTCCATGAACTAGACTGGATACAAGACATGTTGTGTACTCTAGACTCACACTTATCAATCTCTGAATGTAACTTAGAAGGCTATGTGCTTCCATGAACTAGACTGGATGCAAAACATGTTGTGTACTCTAGACTCACACTTGTCAATCTCTGAATGTAACTTAGAAGGCTATGTGTTTCCATGAACTAGACTGGATGCAAAACATGTTGTGTACTCTAGACTCACACTTATCAATCTCTGAATGTAACTTAGAAGGCTATCTGTTTCCATGAACTAGACTGGATGCAAAACATGTGTACTCTAGACTCACACTCGTCAATCTCTGAATGTAACTTATAAGGCTATGTGCTTCCATGAACTAGACTGGATACAAGACATGTTGTGTACTCTAGACTCACACTTATCAATCTCTGAATGTAACTTAGAAGGCTATGTGCTTCCATGAACTAGACTGGATACAAGACATGTTGTGTACTCTAGACTCACACTTGTCAATCCCTGAATGTAACTTAGAAGGCTATGTGTTTCTATGAACTAGACTGGATACAAAACATGTTGTGTACTCTAGACTCACACTTGTCAATCTCTGAATGTAACTTAGAAGGTTAGGCGTTTACACAAACTAGATTGGATACAAAACGTGTTGTGTACTCTAGAAACACACTTGTCAATCTCTGAGTGTAACACATGCGCCAAACTTTTACATAAACTAGATTAGATACACAACTCTATTAATAACTTTGTATTTCACATGTGTAAAATTTCACATCACTTTTTGGGGTACAAGGTAGTTAGTTTTAAATATATTGCTCCACATCTGGCTATTAATTACTAGCTAATTTAATGTTTTGATAACTTTGTTATTCTTTGATTAACAAACCAGCACCACCATTATCTCTGTTTTTGTTTGAGTGAGTCCTTATACGTTTTTATATACAAAGATTAGATTAATAAATTTTAGAAAAAAAAAACCCATGCGTAATATATAAATTTTTTATTTTCAAGAATTATTACTGTGGAGATATCTAGTAGCAATTTTTAAAGGGTTACGCCTCTCCACAGTATGATTTTAGCATACATATAAAGATTTTACTATGTTCACTACATTTTGATCATATACACACACACACACACACACACACACACACCCACACACACACACACACACACACACACACACACACTCACCTACTTTATGGCATTAGGAACTTGTAAGTTCATTGCCGCATTTACATAAGGACGCCCCCTATCCCTATCTTGAGCTAGTTACATCCAGTCCACCTATTTACACCCTGTCTCTTTTAGGTTAATTTTACTGCTATCCTTCTATCTACTACTAGGTCTTCTCATTTGGTTTACCAGTCAACACCCTAAACAAGGTTTTAGATTCTTCCATTAACACTGCATGTCCTGCTACCATAATTTATGAAGCTTGATCATCCTAACCTTGTCCTTGTGATCAATACAGAGTATATAATTTATCATTGTGTAACCTCCTCCTCTCTCCAGTATCTTCATCCCTTTTTGGACCAAATATATTTCTCAGTACTTTGTTTTCGAAATCCCTTTTTTCCCATCATTTATGGTTTGAGACCATGTTTTGCAGCCACGGAGAACTCCCAATAAAACTATTATTTTGTAACTCGGCTTGGTGGCGTAGTTAGCTAATGCACTTGTTTCATGTTGAGCTAAACTGCCGAGGACGGGGAGTTTGAGTCTCAGTCGAGTGAACTGGGGGACCTAAATGTTTTTCCACTCTCCCTCCATGCAAATGTGGGTTCACTTCTAAATTTAACCTTTCCAATTCCCAACCCATCATTGTAATTAGTACTTAAGCGTATAACCCGAACGGGTAGTAAGACGTGGTTCTAAATAAATAAATAAATAAATATGGTTTTGTATATTCTTAGTTTCACATTCCTTGACAGCATTTCTTGCAACAGCTTACTTACTATTATCCTTGTTGGGACATGTCGACCTCAGCCTCTCGAACCTTCCCTTCTACAGTCCTGTGAATGTGTTTGTTTACAGCCCTGTGTACCTGGACAGTACTGTTGACATGGAAGTGGCCGTAAAACGCATCCTGTGGGGGAAGTGTGCTAACGCTGGACAGACATGTGTGGCCCCAGACTATCTAATGTGCTCCAAGCAAGTGCAATCAGAGTTCGTGGCCAAGGCCAAGACGATCCTCAGGGAGTGGTACGGGAAGAACGTGAAGGGCTCCCCGGACCTGGGCCGCATTGTATCTGACACACATTACAAGTAATTATCAATCAACAAATAAAGTATAGTTTTTATTATATACATTTTTATTTTCTTGTGACCGTTGAGATTTAATTAGATGTCAATAATTCATGAATGACCTCCTGAATCCGTAAAATTGTTTTTGCAGTGTCATCTGTCTGTGTGTCTGTATGTTACTAAAATTAGAGCCAAAACAATTTTACTGATTGGGATAAAACCTGGCTGGGTCCCATCTAAGGTTCCCCATAGGTATTTTGGAATTTTTTATCCAACCTTAAAATTAAGGGTAGTTTATTTATTGGATAAAAGGAGGAAATCATAATTTTATAAAAAAGTCTATACAGATTTTGATTAAATTTCATAGCTGGGCACTGTTTAACACTACAAACAAAAGACTGATCACATTTTCCTGTGAATATGACTTTGAGGGTACTTAAATATTTGGAAATTTACAATTTTGATCAAATATCCTAAACTACTTATGATAAGAAATAATTAATGTAGCACAGCTGTAGGAATATTAAAAATAAACAATTTATTTAAAATTTATTTTTATAAATCAATAGTTTCCGATTTGTTCGACACCTTAGCTCAGTCGGTAATGTGTCTGCCTACTGAGCTAAGGGTCCCAGGTTCAATTCCTGGCATTGCTGAAATTTTATTATTGATAAAAAATATGGGTTTATCCTTTCACAGTGATGAATTAATGGCCTGGGACTGGATGCTGTTCCTGTCCTAGTCTTAAGTTAAAAGAGTATAATTCATATGAAGCTACGACAGTCCTAGCAAGCAGGTAGTGGAAAATATACGGAATAAAAAAACTGACCAGGGCCACAAGCTGGAAACAGTAATAGATGTAAAGTTTCCAAGCTATAAACAATTATATTTTCTAAATTGAGGTCTGGGAAATGGGGAGTTAATTATGCTTTTTGTGAACCAAAATATTCCTCTTTTATCAATAGGTTTCTGCAACATTGTTTAATATTATATACATTTATATTTTAAGTTTTTTTTTAAAATTCAGATATCTGAACCTGTAGACTCTCTGTCAAAGGCATCCATTGATTAAGAGGTAGAAGTTTGAATAATGACTGGATGTACTTAATAAATATACATCTCTATAAGGAAAACCTCTTTTCACTTTACGAGGTAATTGAATTATATTTGTAAGCAGGTACAAGAAAAGTGGATAGAAACATATAAAAGGTATGAGCACAATACGGCTTTTACAGTGAAAAGAAGAACACAGTTCACACTTTACACTGCTGCCACTGGACAAAGTTAATGGTTACCTCTTGAAGAAGATTGATCGTCACCGCCCACTCCCCCGACCCAGGTTTCATTCGATCGGAACCTATCAGGGAGGAGTTTTAAATGCACAACGCAACTTCCTAAAAGAGAAAACCAAAAAACACTAAGGGGAGAAAATGTAAAATTGTAAAGAATGATAGGACACATAGATAGGAACATGTAAAAGGTTGGTTTCCACTTTTAGGAAGTTGCGTTGCGTGTTTCACACTCCTCCCTGACGAGTTCCGATAGAATGAAACCTAAGTCGGGGGATTGGGCAATAATGATCAATTTTCTTAAGAGGCAACCATTACCTCTTTGTCCAATGACAGCAGAGTAAAGTGTGAACTGTGTTCTTCTTTTCATTGTAAAGGCCATATTGTGTTCGTACCTTTTATATGTTTCTATCCACCTTTCCTGTACCTTCTTACAAATTGAATGTTAAAACATTTAGTAATGAATAAAATGATAAAGTATTAGGAAAAAAGTAGAACACAGATAAAAGAAAAGACACTAACACAGATTTACACACACTTCTTCAATATTTCGATGCCATTCCTAAGGAAGGGCTTTAATGGCATCGAAATATTGAAGAAGTGTGTGTAAATCTGTGTTAGTGTCTTTTCTTTTATTTGTGTTCTACTTTTTTCCTAATACTTTATCATTTTATTCATTACTAAATGTTTTTGCTCAATGCACTTTTTTCATACATATTATAAATTGAATGTTAATAAATATATAGAGTTTTCTCAAAGCCAGATAAAATGAGCATTTGAATTAAACAAATAACATATTGGTAAACAACACCAAAGTTCAAGTTGACGATAATAATCACCCATGTCATTTAATTGGTTCTCTTTTCAAATGTACAACTTTAATCTTGTAGATGTACATGTCTAGTATATAGTGTACAATTTATTTTATTTCACAGGAGACTGGTGGAGTTCCTGAGTAATGGTACAGTCGCCGTGGGCGGAGAAACGGATGCATCGGAGAGGTTCATTGGACCTACAATACTGGTCAACGTGAAGCCTTCTGATCCTGTCATGCAAGAAGAGATCTTTGGGCCTATCTTACCTATCTTAGTGGTAGAAGATATGTTTGAAGCTGTCAAGATAATCAACAGTAGGTTCGTTGAAAATATACTATTCTTTTCTACACTTTTAGAAGTTCAAATTGTACAATTGTACAGTTGATCAGATTTAGATACAGTGGTTGAACATAATGTAAACACCAGGGAAATAGGCTACATTTATTTTTAATAAAGCCTTGCCTTTTAAGAAGGCCGCCTTGGTAAGTGAAAAATTTCTGCGCAGATATTCAGCTCTAACACAATGTTTAGTTCAATGATATGTTATTTCAAAATATGGTTCATGCCAAATTAAATTCTTAGTATTTCAATAAGGCTCTTTTTACTTTACAAGCCTATATTTCAAGTTTTATTAACAGGACAAATTTTTGTGAACATCTAACATTAGTTCATTTTCAATGACTTTCTAAGCATATTTACATAGCTATAAGACTAGGTTTGTTGAAAAATAACTCTAGATCTAGCCTTCCTCTAAAAAATACAGTAATTTTTTGATAGGCTCACAACAAAACATTCTGAGATATTTGACAACTAGCAGCGAGCTTTATTGACATGACAAAGGGTTGTTGTAGGTGAAAGTAAAAATGAAGTATAAGCTTAGACAGAATAGATAAGTAGTTGTAGAAAATGACAAAGATAATTTTATTTTAAGCTGCGTGGCCTGACAGCGATCAATACTATCAAACTGATCTAGCTGGCTGCCAGAATACAGCTTCAATCCCTCCCGTAATGTATACTAAGGATGGGACCTTAGAATTCTTAAGGATATTCAAGAAACTAATCCTAATTTTTATTATTTGTTTGAATTAAGTTATAAGAAAGATACATCACAATGAAGGCTATTGAAAATTTCTATGAATCAATTCCAAGAAGGATTGACTCTGTATTAAAGGCAAATAGTGGAACAATACCTTATTAAAATGAAATATAACCTTTTCCCTGGTGTTCACATGTTGTCCAACCCCTGTCTGTGGGGGAGGCTTGTAAACAAAATTGAAATAATCAGCTAATTCAGGTAGGGAACATGTTTCAACCTTTTGAGCAAATACAAGCTCAATGTTCATGGTAAATATCACTACCAGACCTTTTATCTCGCCTATGATTTACTGACTATTTGAGCTTTCTAATCTTTCATGTGTTGTTAGTATTCAGCTATGCTTGCAACAAAAAGGGGGTATCTCCTTGAGACTCATAGAAAATATAGTCCAACTCTGATATGACCTTCAGTCTGCATAGGGAGTATCCAGGATAAAATAGGATTAATAAGCTGTCCATTTTCATTTGAGTGTTACATTTCACTCCTTCCTGGAATATTTCTTTGTTGCAACAAGAGGGCATGCTGGATGAGTGTTTATCAAAGTTTCATTGAGAGAGGACCACCAAAGGAAGTGATGCACTTTATGGGGCTATCGAGTACCTGGGAGAAAGGACGGGGGAGTCGTTTGAAAGTTATGCAGGAATGCATTATTTTAAAGAATTCCATTTTGCGAATAAAAATATAAGACAAACATTAATTTGATAAATTAAATGTGATAATTTTTAACATTTTAAACCTCTTAATTAAAAAAAAAATGGTTCAGTTTTGTTGATTCAAGATTAATATAAATTTACTTTTCTATTTGACTTGTATCTACTGAGAAAAGAAATACAGCATAGTATGGTTAATTTTAAGGGTGTGCTAAGCTTCGAAAGTTTACCAATAAAAATATTGACCACTAAAATACTCCATTTATTTTCGATTATAGCCATTTTGAGCTGTTTTATGCACTACAAATTAATATTCATATGAGAAAAAATCTGGAGTGATTGAATTGTAAGTAGGGATAGTAACTTTATTTATCAGACTAAACCAAAATATACAAACAATTGTGCAATGGAACATTTTCCAAGTAATTTCAATGTATTAAGTTATATAAATAACCATAATATAATATTTTTTCAAGCATAAAACAACTAAAAGAAAATATTCAAACTTGGATTCGGCTTCGAGAATATTTCTTATATTTGACTTGAATTTGCTTCGAATTGAAAAAGTAGACTTCGCACACCCCTAGCTATTTTATATTTAATCTTTTGAATTTCAAATTTATATATTATATGTGATCAACATTCTTTAAATCATTATCAATCCTGCTGAACGCCATTGGTCCAAGGACCCCACATTAAGAATCATTACTCTAGACTATATGCTTCAGTCCCAACCGGGTCATTTACCTAGCGGTTATCCTAGATAATCATCATCATCATCATCCTGGATAATACTCACCAACTGTTATCAGCCTGTGGCCGGGTCAGTTAAGTGAAATGCCTTGATCTTCCTCTGGACTTCCACCATTCTTCCACCTTAAATTTATTCCTTTCCTCTCCTCTCACTAGCACACTTTCTGTTATCTGCTCCTACCATTTCTTTCTTGGCCTCTCTTGCAGTATTTTTCTACATACTTTCATTTCCAATATTTTCTTTGTCGTCCTCTCTTTTTCTATCCTCATCACATGCCCATATCATCTCAGTCTTTCTTCCTCTACTATCTCACTTACTCCACATCCTCATTACAAGTCCGTGCCATCTCAGTCTTTCTTCCTCTACTATCTCACTTACTCCACATCCTCATTACAAGTCCGTGCCATCTCAGTCTTTCTTCCTCTACTATCTCATGTACTCCTTGTACCCCCACTCTTTTCAGGGAAACTTCCTCGTGACAGCTAGTGTGTTCCTCACAAACTTCATTCCCATGGCCTCCACTTTACTAGTCTCCTGGATTATATTATTTATTTAACCTAGTGGGAATCACATAGGACATAAAGAAACAGCAATACAAATTATAATAATAAATATCTAAATATTAATTTAACCCTCCAAAACCTGTACTGATATGTTACTAATTCTGACTGCTTATTAAACCACAGTTATGAAATCTTCAATCCACCGATAAGTCGTATATATTATGTTGGCATAAAAATCATTTGTGATCATCTCAACGTGATTCGATATTTAGACTATAAACATTAGATTTCTCTTAACACTTTAAATAGGACTACCTCATGTCAAATTTAAATATATTTGATACAAACTACTTGTTCAATAAATAACAATAAAATTAAAATAATTATTTCAAATCCTTCTCCTGTAAAGTTCATGACGTTGCTTACTCAGTGAATTCCAATGTTTAAAAAATGAGGTGGCCCAATGGCTAGATAATTTTGATTAAAATTAAAAAATCAGTGAATTTCAAGATATTTAGCTAACTGGGTTGCATTTTAACTTGTTGCACTTAAGCTTTACACATTTAGATGCCAATGTATGAAAAATAAGAGAGGGAAGAAAAGTATCAAGTCATCTTGAGAGGTCTCTTGTCATGTGATGAAAACATTTTTCTTCTTTCACTGATGAATATATATATTATATATACATGCACACACCTTTCTCTCTCTCTCTCTCTCTCTCTCTCTGATTTTTGCACCCTGACAACATTAACTTGAATTCATAAATTACCTTTCTCTTGTTTCATATTTTAGATACGACATAATTATACTTCATCTGCCATTATTAATCGATATCATGGTAGTAAGATTCCTACTGGCCAAATTTTCAAACAATTTAGAACAAACACATTTAAAAAAAAATGTCAATATGAAAAATGTAAGTCTATTTTTAGAATTATTTTGTATATAAATTTACCTCAGCACGTCATATGTGATGGCATATAATATTGTAACCCTTGCGATGATTTCTTTGCTTTTGGTGGTATAATAACAGATAGGAAATAAATAAATAAATGAAAAATATATTGAGTTTGATCTTTATATTTATTATAACACAAATATAACTTTAAATTGTAACTGCTTTTATTAATTATTTGATATCTATTAAATGTGATAACATATATTCAATTGGTTAACAATTGGCAGATAGGGCTGCCTATGGTTTATTATTATTATTATTATGCACCGCATCGTACTACCTGTTCGGTTTATACCTTTAAGTACTAATTACACTAATGGATTAGTAATTTGGGAAGTTGAATTTAGAGGAAACGAATACACATTTGTGTGGAAAGAGGGTGGAAAACGCCTTAGAAACACGCCCTCCCCACCCCCAGTTCACCCGACTGAGATCCAAACCTCGTTCTCTCCGAACTCTGCAGTCTAGCGTGTTAACTAACTACACCACCAAGTGGGATTGATTACATTGTTAACAATCCTAAAGTTGTACAATAAAAATGGCCTATATAAGACTTGCTCTATTCACTGAAATTGTATACAGTAAGTTTTGCAAAGCAGATATAGTACAATATGTTGTGTTCACACAGCGCTATATTTAGGTTGCGATTTCTCATGAAATAAGTTGTGTCGTGTGTACCGGGTTTTATAAAAGTGATGTTAAGGCATTGTAACCTTGTTACAACAAGTAAACAATAAGAGGTTGTTTCACTCACCACCCTGGCCCCTGTTGACTCATCTCAGCAAGACCACAACTCTACAATACATCGCTGCACTGTCTAATACTTGACTGAATTGAGGCCCATGGTTCATTCCTCGTCATGAGGACCGATCCGCATCCAAAGAAAAAAGAAGAATGATATGCACGAGTGCACTGCACTCTGTCTACTGTGTTCATCAAACTCTTATAACTATTTCTACACGTGCCTGGAGATGCGTGGTATGCTCCAGTATGTTCTAGACGCATGCTACCCCTTAAACCTCTCTCCCTCCTCTTGTTCCCGCGCCTTGAGAACACGTGGTAGTTTCATAGGATATATAATGGTAGGATTCTGTGATGTAGTCACATATTACATACTGGCTTTAAGGTGAGCAACGTTGTCATAAGCTGATTAACCTTAGAGTATTCCGAATTCCCTTTGGACTTAAACAATTTAACTTATTCAAAATTATCTTTTATGGACTTATAAAAAATGTGGAAACATATTTAAAATATCATGCTTGTCTAGGTCTAATCCTTAACCAACAGTGTGAGTGTGCGATAGTGTAGCAAATGAATAATCCTTTAAAACTGCCATTCTTTTGGCATCATATAACAGACATGTTGTACAATTACCATGTGCATTGTGTTAAATAAGAACAGTGCGTTCCAAACCTCAATTATAGTCTTAACAAAAAATTTAAACGTATTGATTATTAACATGAAATTCACATCTAATGGACTATATTTAAGCTCTTAAAGCCATGGAAATGTTTAATATCGTTGCACGGTTAGATCAAACCATATGTTCTATCTTTGCATTATGATCTCTTTGGGGAACATTTGGTTCCTGTGTTTTTACTTGAACTTTCTGCTTATCCGCCCAACAGATGTATTTTTTTTACCCTTTGGGTACCAACCATTTAGAACGGTTATTAACTGATAGCGCCGTTCATCGAATCTACTTATATTTTGTAGGATTAATATCATCTTGTTAATTATAGGGAGATCATATTTAATATTGTTGGTAATGTTTAAGATTTATTGTTTGTTAGTTAAAGATGGGGCTGCAAGTCAGCATGGTTGTACTGTAGACTTCACTTTAATAATTAAGTGCTTAGGCAAACTGCTTGGCAGAGTTGTTGTTAAAATTAAAATTTGATGTTTTGATGGATGATTTCAAATATAGTCCTGTTCAGTTGGGAGGATGATAATTTAATGGAGCCATAATGTTTTTGTTTCAACTAATTGAGAGCTACCAAAAAGGGCAATTAGATAATTATATTGCATTTATAAGTATGTATCCCTGATAAGTTATTAATGCCTATGATCTTTGATTTAGCTGTAAATCACAATTATGACAGGGCTAAGTATATCAAACTGAGATTGTTATGAAGGTCAATTTAAAATGTGTCATATCATGTGTTTTGAGCCGCCATTCATGGGCGAGAGTAGGTGTCTTGCAAGTATCAAATGTCGATTATATGTAGATATGACTAGAACAAGACAGTCCTGCAAACTTGTCACATTGGAACTTACCTTTAATTACTTCTCTCATATTGTATAATGCCGTTTTTGACTTTAATTACCTTCTATGGTTCATAAAACATGTGTGTGAAAAAAAAAAGCATGTTCATTCCATACTGATTTTCAGCGCCTAGCGCTATGAGCTGTCTCACTCATCTCATCGAGCTGTATATGTTTGTTACTTGAATAAAATAACTCTCTTGTAACCACCCCTGACTATTATTTCTGAGCGATGGTTACAGCGTTATTGAAAGTGTAATGTTTTGTTTTCCCAGAGAACACCCTCTGGCCCTATACATCTTCTCAAAGGATAAGAGTGTTCAAAACCTCTTCACCACTCAGACGACGAGTGGATCTGTCACCATAAACGAAACTCTACAGCAGCTCTGTGGTGAGAGAAAAAAACTATCTTTTGTCGCATCTATGTTTTATATATAAAGTGTTTAACGTACACTTTCTGAATTGACTGATTATATCATCTCAAGACTTGTAACCTAACCTAGATCTACGATAGACACAAACAAACCCCCCGGTTGCTAATTCATCACTGTGAAAGGGGGAACCTACCCCACATTTCACTAATGGTCTTAGTAGGTACACACTACCGACTGAGCTAAGGTGTCGAGGAGTGATAACCTTTGTTCACTCTCAAAGGTAGCAGTGTCCTCTTGACTGATTACGCTATGGCCCTTTATTATAAGCTACACCATAATGAAACCAAGATTGATAAGTTTATATTTTTAGCATCGCTTCGTATTTCCCGTTCAGGTTGTACACATATGCACAACAAACAATAATGTGATAGTAAACACTAAACAAATTAAATAGTTTTCATTGAAGTAAACTAACAAATGCGTGCTCGCCTATTCAACTAAGGAGGGAGTTCTTCTTTTACAGGGTCGATTTAATGGTATGGGTGTTGTGTCTTTGTGTCTACTTTAACTGTTTTGGTAAATCATGTACTAATTAAATATAATAAATTGGGTTTACAAAGGAAAATTATGATGCCAAATGGCTATATTAAATTAAATATTGAAAAGAGGATAGAAGGGACAAGGCCTACACACTTACAGGAAACACAAAGTTCACAATTAAAACACAATATAATTATTTAATTTTTGGGGGAACATCAGTCTCCTTCTTCAGCAGACGAGAGTGCTCTTGTTGTGTTTTAATGGTGAACTTTGAAGCTTAAAATTATCTGGTGTAAAAGTTTGTTTAGAAAGAGATGTTAAATATCCCAAAAAATTATAATGTAAAGAAATAAACAACAACTTATGCTCTTTGTCTAATTATATTTGGGCATTAACTCCTATAAATTTCATGTATACATCTTGGCCAGTTCCCCAAGAACTTATGTGGCCCCCAGTCAGGGAATGGTTGGATATGCGTGCCTTAGGCCGCATTAGTTATTTCAGGTTGGGTGATGTTATAGTTATTATGTTAGAGGTAGAAGGAAATTGAATGAAAAAGTAGTTTTACAATGTTAGTGTTGTATAGCTTTAATTTGATTTGTTAACCGACCAGATGACTACGCACACTTCAAATACATAGAAGATATTTTTAAAAGAATAATAAACAAATGTTTGACAATCGACAGTGTCACCACTATTAAAGTCAAATATGAGTGTTGCTATTTCCACAGGGGAATACTTTTTTTATTTATTTTTGTTTTTCATACCATAAAATAATTATTGAATGTTTATAATAATAATAATGTAAAAAATGTATTATGGCTTCAGCATATATTTTTTCTGGTGTAAGGGCTTCTTTGGTCTCTAAAGTTTGGTATCCTCTACCTTAAACCATTTTACCATCGAAGTATGTCGGTTAGCTTGTTACATTACTGAATAAACAGAGAAGTACGTTAGTTCCTCCTAATAAAGAAAACAAATTGACACAGATCTCTTTCTAGTTTCTTTAAATTTTAACGAGATATCTAACTCATTGGCATCTCATAGATGATTTAATAGCTGAGGACAGCGATCAAGAGTGGAAAAATTACCAGATAATTTAATTTTAAGGTTGGCCTAAGTATTTGCTAACAACTGTTAGTTCCCCACCCCCTCCCCCAACCATCTATTTGGGGTATCTATGTATATAATATGTAATAGGCTTTAGGGGAAAAACGTTAGTGAATGCTTAGTGGACCAATAGTGTGGTTCCGAGCACATTATCGATCCAACGTTTAACCTATGATAACGCAAGTAAACCCACATTAGTGTCCACTAAATATCAACATACTTAGTCAAGTTCTTGCATACGGCCCTAGATGTCGCCTTCCTCAACCCAGCCCCCTTACCTACTTAATAGGCCGTCTAAGTCGCCACTATGGAACATTTACTGGAATATTTTCATCTTCGAACATGGAGAACAAGAGCGTGGAAAAATATTTTTTCTAGGACAGGACCTTAGAATCTTTTACTATACCTTTAGCCACTAAATGTTCTTATACATATATATGTGGGAGTTCTATTAAATTGCAGAAGGATTTACATATCCCACGACCTTTCTACACATTTGACAGCTTCAAGGTGCAATTGACGTCATTTTTTGTTTCCAGTGCATGAATTGCCCTTCGGAGGCGTGGGTCAAAGCGGAATGGGAGCATATCATGGCAAGTACAGCTTTGACACCTTCACGCACAGCAAGAGCGTGTTTGTCAAGGACTACAACGCCATCGGGGAAAAGCTCGCTTCGTACGTTTCACAATCATCTCATACTTTTGTTCGAGGGTCTTACTTTTACATCCATTACTGTTTCCAGTGTATGGTCTGGGTCAATTTTTTATTCAAGCAATATATTTTCCACTACCGGCTTGATAGGCCTGTCGTAGCTTTGTATGCCTTATAATCTAACTGAAGACAAGGACAAGCACAACATTCATTCCTCAGCCGTTAATTCATCACTATGAAAGTATGAAAGGGTAAACCTATACTTCATCAATGATAGGGGTGTGCGAAACTTTGACTTGGCTTAGAAACAAATGCATTAAGTTTTATAAATAACCACAATATATTCTTTTCAAGGATAAAACAACTGAAAGCCAATATTCGAACATCGAGAATATTTCATATATTCGATTCGAGTTTGCTTCGAATTTAAAAAGTGTACTTCGTACACTCTTAATCAATGATGAATTTTTCGGCCATGCCAGGAATCGAACCCTGGACCCCTAGCTCAGTAGGCAGACATACTATTGACTGAGCTAAGATGTGTCTTTTTAAAAGTGTTACTGTTGACTCAAATCTGATTCTGAACACAAAAGAAAATTTTACCTATTTTAGTGTAACATTCTTGTTTTTGTTACCCCTACTAGCCAATGTAGAAAGCCTTGGTCCATATGATGAATTGTTAAGGTGGAAGTGTAGTGAAAACGTGATAAGGCCAGTATTTTTGCAGATTTTATATCAAAACTTGGCCTGTTTGGGATCTGAAAATTCGGGAAATTTTATGTTCCCGAAATTCAGATCTGACTGCATAATTTTTTTCTCAGGATTGTTTAAGAAAAATTAATTTTAAATCTTAAAATTAAAGATTGTCTATCACTGTGACGTTTAAAGGTGGCCACATAAATTCCTTTTTCAAATTCCATGATTTTTTCAGGTCTTCCTTACAAATTATTTGATTTTTCCCTGATCGTGTTTGAATTGATATTAATTGTGTGTGACCTGCACTGGTGAGTACATTAACAAAGGTTCCAGTCAATCTCACTGATGGGAAGGTGGATGCTCAAATGCACATACTTTGTTAAGATTAACATGGAATGAATCAGAACAATGGAGATATACAATATTGTTGTTGCTTTATTTTTTTGTTCACTACTCATGCAAGTGAATACGTACTTTATCAGATATTTTCTCTTGAATGTGATTGAGCCCTCTTGTTCCACCTAAACCTAGTTTACACACAATGTGTCTGAAGGTTATTATTAGTTCACTTTATCTGTGATTGCCATGATATACAATAATGGAAATAAGTTAACAAAAAAATATTGTTTCTCTTGTTTTGATAAAAAGTGATAATGCCTCATTTTCTTTGTTTCATGATCAAATTCCCTGACTTTTTCTTAGCGTTCAAATTCCCTGACTATTCCAGGTTTGTGGCCACCCTGCGTTTGTATCTAATACACTTTAAGAATATTATTAATTTACGAAAATTAAATTAATATTATCTTGCTTGAATTAAATGAAAGTCCAAAATTTCAGCCACCTTTATTTTTTAGCTACTACTTAGTCAACCCAAATGAGAACCATTAAATAACAATCACACTAGGCTACTTGATGGTAATATTTATCCCTGAATAGCTTTAATGAAAGGAAAACATAAGTTTGGTGAAAAATAATGATAATAGTGGCTTTTAAATATAAGATCATGCATGAAATACACCTTCAGCAGACTTATTTTGCATCAAGACAGACTGTATCTGAATATTATATTTCACGCGGCGTCGACCCTTGACGTTCACTTGATAGTTGCATTGGCAATCATGTGATCAAGTGTATAGAACCGTCTGAATAGTCACAAAGTGTGCCGATGCACCCCGCACAAGCTCTTGAGACCAAGGGTGACGGCAAGTTATCCTTGACACGTCGTCAACGCGGAGTTTGACTGGCAACTCTTTAATTTTTCTAGTAATTTTTCTAGTAATGTAACCTGTGATTTGTTATCCGTGATAAAGTATTTTAACTATACCGGTACTGCTTTTGTTGTAGTGTTTTTGTGTTGGGTTTGAAATGTCTAGAGAAAATAAGCGGGAATGGTTATTAAAACGTTGTATTCGTTTTCATTCACTGCTGATAGCGTTTAAAATAGTTTCTAAGATCACTGGTAGGAAGCAGCACTGTGGACTCAAGGGCATATAAAGGTTAGATTGCCGTTCAAAAAGTTTGTCGCAGTCTTCAATCACAAGTCCATGGGAAGTGCAAATTTATCAAATCTGCATCAAGTCAAGTGTACTTGACTATTCGGATACAACCATGCATTACATTAACGTTACTATTAGGAATAGCATCCATTTGCATCTTAGATAATAATAGTTGGGTAAATTAAGATATTTGAAAACAGTGGTTCACTTTTATTTACTTAGATAAGCTTGAATATTTTGATGTTATATTATGTAAGTGGCTTTTAAAATTCACTCCACGAATGTTTTTCAAGAACTTTTTTTTGGTCACTCTAAAAATCGATATTTAGAATTTATTTATATCCATACCCAAAATGTTTGATCAAAAATACATAATTATAATAGTTGCATTGTACCTAGGGTGTAGGTTTTTTAATTTTCCTAACATCAAAGTTCAAACTCTTACCCAACACTCTTTACACAAAATAATATTTAGTTTCTATGTGGAAAATCTACAATTTAATAATCAATTAATATACAATATTTTGCAATTTTTTTCACCTTTAAAAATGGTTAGAAGATTACGGAATGTAAATTTAATTGTTCATACTTCTAAATTACAACCAAATTAGAGATTTTGTCTCTTTTCCCGACCCTAGTTGGGATCAAAATGCCCTAAGCTTCTAATTTTATCATCAACTTATCTTTATTTTATATATTGAATGAATGGGAAGGCTAAAATTAGACAAAATATATAAATCTCAAAAATAAATAAAGCATAAAGGGGAAAATTACTTTAAAATTCTTTCTATTTACAGGCCCGTTCCTGCGGGATATTAATATTCCCCCCCCTCCCCC
>CABEEJ010000116.1:396530-431703 GCA_901482245.1 Timema douglasi
TCCCCCCCCCCCGAAAATTTCCCGAAGTCACAAAGTCATTCCCGTACAAGCCTAATCTACACTTACTCAGTCAAAATGACTTAAATATTGCTCCAGTAAAGATCCTTTTATAATAAAGAAATTGGATAAAACTAAAGAAAAAGGAAAGATAAACTACTAAAAGTAAATTTAATGAAGAAAGGCCAGTAGAGATTCATAATTTCCTAAATTCTGTCAAGGCTGTCCTGGAATTTAATAACAACTTTTTCTCTTCTTAACTGCCCTTATCCCTCTGATCATTATAGCCTATGCCCTAATCTATTAAAAATGGAAATGTATGAAACATGAGTTAAGGTCAGTGTTGTCCAACACCTTAGCTCACTTGGTAGCGTGTCTGTCTACTGATCTAAGAATCGCGGGTTCAATTTCCGGTGTGATAGAAAAATGTGTCATTGGTGAAATGTGGGCTCACCCTTTAACAGTAATAAATTAATAACTGGGGGCTGGATGTTATTTTTGTTCTAGATTTAAGTTAATCTCTAAGTTGTGTGCTGATATAATTATTCAATTTGTTCTTACAATTTTTTAAATAATAAAAAAACCAACCTTGTTTCTGACACTAATACACTGATCTCCCCTTAAGACAAAGTGACTTGTTTGCAGTTCTCGTTACCCTCCATACTCTGAGAAGAAGTTGTCCTTCATCACTTTCCTGATGAAGAAAAGAAGAAGCCTAAGCCTCAAGTACCTGCCTCATGCCATCTTCTTCGCTTTAGGGATAGCAGCAACATTCGCTGGAAAAGCCATCGCAAAAGTAAGGCAACATTGAATTAATCTGTCTTTAATAAGTTATTTCTCTCTATAAGACAAACCTCTTTTCATTTTATGAGGTAATTTTATTGAATTTAGAAGAAGGTATAGGAAAGGTGGATAGAAACAGATAAAAGGTGAACGAACTCAATATGGCCTTTACAATGAAAAGAAGAACACAGTTCACACTTTACATTGCTGACATTGGACAAAGAGGTAATGGCTGCCTCTTAAGAAAATCGATCGTCACCGCTCAATCCCCCGACCTAGGTTTCATTCTATCGGAAACCATCAGGGAGGAGTGTGAAACGCGCAACACAACTTCCTAAACAAGGAAACAAAAAACAAAACACAAAAGGGAGAAAATGGAGAATTGTAAAAATGATAGGACACATAGATAGGAACATATAAAAGGTATAACATAAAGGAAAAACACAAGAAAAGGACATTGGATGTAAATATGAGGCGTTGCGTGCGAGAAGGGCAAACTCAACAAGAGCATGTTTTGAATAATATCATTTTCAACTTTTTAGGCTGGGCGAACTCAACAACAGGAACAATAATATTCTACCTATGTAAATGCACAAAGTCGAGATTCACCCTCCCTTCTCCTCTCCCCATTTTTCTTCTCCGATTTAATGTGTGAGTGTATAGAAAAAAAAAAAAAATTAATAAATAACAAAATTGATTGAAAAATATTTAAACTGAATACTAATACATTTGAATATAAAAATACTGTACAAATAACTTTCTGGGAATAAACATAAATATTTAAACATCGTAATCAACTTGATTGTCATCGTTTTCTTCGTCGACATTGTCAGGAGTTAGTAAAGTTGTTGGCAGATGTTGTTGTGTATCTACTCCAAGGTACGGCAGTAGATCTCGGATGTCTTTCAGTTTTTCAGGAGCCACAACAACCGGCAAATCGTAAAATTGGTTTATTTCTTCGTTTCCAAGATTGAAAGTCTGTGTGATGTAAGTAGGGCTTTTTCCCTTTTGAAGTTTTATGGGAAGTTTGACATCTAAGTTGTAAGCTTTGTGGATATAAAATCCCTGTTTGTAGTTTTGATTGAATTCAAATACTGATCCTTCTTTAAATTTCGCTCCTGTCAAGTGAGTTTTTGTGACGTGTCTTTGCAGAGCTGTGAATTTTTTTACATGATGTGGAGTGAGTTCTACTACTTTAAAAGGTGTTTTCTTGCGGCATTTCTGTATGAAGTACGCATAGTGGTCTTTAGAATACACATTTGCATGTCGTATCTCCTTTTCTATGTGCCCTAAATCTCGGTCACAGGGTTGATAGGAGTGACCGGGTATTATGAAGTAATGTTTAATAGCATCAAATAGTTTTTTATGAATCAGTGATAGATTGGCAAGAACGACATTGATGTTCTTATTTTGACCAAAACATTTATCGCTGAACATGATAATCTTTTGGATTTTATTTGGAACGTTTGACAAGTATTGTTGTAAGCAGCTAGCAATCTCACAAGACCCACGCTTTGCCATAGTTTCATCCTATAAAAACATTGTTGATCACCTGTTTCAATGTTATGAATACAAAAGTTGTAAGTCCAGAGCTTACGTTTGTAGAACTGGATCCTGCTGATGAGTTTTGGGGTTGTTAGCGCCTGTTGAAGGTCAAAAGCAATCGCCAAAGTTTCATCATCTTCATTATTTTTATAAGACTTGATGAGGACCTTTGGAGCTTTCACTCGCCTTAAGTGTAATTCCTTATCTTTTTCAAGTTTTCTGACGCTATCAGAATTTTGCTAACAATTTTTATGTAGTTTTTTTTATTGAAATGTCAGTTTTATCACAAAAATTACACGTGTCACTCACTACCAGGGGGTTCGAAACCAATATTGAATGTATTGAACATATCTCTTCCAGGATAATTTTCTTTGAGCCATTCCTGATATAGTTCGTAGAGTGAATTTAAGTTAAGACCAACTGGAAGGTATTTTAGATTAGGGTTTTTTGCCTGGCTGTAGTGGCTAAAAACAACGGGCAAAGATGTAATGTGCTCTCTAACGAGTGACCTATCATCTTCCTTTGTTTACAGATTCAGTTTTGCCTCTCAAGTCACTTTCTATTGTTCCTATCGGTTTTATTTTATCTAGAACGACGCGAACACGTTTTTCTGTTATCCTATGAATGTTGTAAAAAACAGTTTGACACACGTTGAATTTCACATTGTCACGGATTACAGTATATTCAATACGTCTCAAAGTACGACTTGGCCTGCATTAGATGTACGATCTCTTAACACCATTAAGTACTGTTAACGAGTTTGGACAAATAAGCGTTTTGTAAATTGTAATCTGCTAACTGCCAAAATGCGTTAAAAATAATACTTTGAACTTTAGGTAGGCCTACCTTATCAAAGCACCCACAGCCACACGGCCATATTTTCTGCATTCGTTGTATTATCTATTTAAAGATTTTCCATCTCTAAGATCTGATTACATCATCTCAAGTGGATCAGACCTCTTTCCACTTAAAATGTGTTTAATCAGATGGGTGGAAAACTCAAAAGTAATTGAAAGAGCATTGAAAATGATTCAGCATTTAAAGAAATATGTTGCTTTTGTGTGTTCCAATCCACCTGAAACAAAGATTTTCGGTGTTGAACGAGACTTCCTAAAAGATAACCTTCTTGAAGCAAAACTCTTTTTCTTACAGTTAGTAGTAAGAGAAGTGAAACCATATCTTAAAATATTTCAAAATGACAATCCAATGTTGCCCTTTGTACATGCCGAACTTTATTCGATGGCACGTAGCATTGCTGCTCGAGTCCTTAAAGCAAAGGTTATAAGCAATGTGAAAAACTCAGGAGAGCTCTTGGCAATTGATGTCAAAAATGAAAATCTATTGAGCTTTTCGGACGTAGACATAGGCTTTGGTGTGAAGAAATTTTGTAAAAATGTGAAAGAACTTGATGTACAGCTCTTTATAAAAGATTGCAGTCACTTCTTATTGGAAATGTTTCAAAAACTGACTGGGCCTAGGTCTCCATTACGAAAGTGCATGGTGAAAGGTGCTTCATGCCTTTCGATATTTACAATGTTCCATTGAAACAGTGCTGTTGAAAGAGGTTTTTCAGTAAACAAGGAATGTTTGGTTGAAAATATGAAAGAGCATTCTCTAATCTCCCAACTCGGCATATATTCAATGGTTCAGTCGGTAGGTGGCATAAAGAATGTGTAATTTACAAGTGGGATGCAGCTAAACGAGCAAGTTCCAAAAGGAGGGAAGCAATTGAATAAATGAAGAAGAAAGAAAGTGAAGAAGCTAACAGATCAAAAACAACATTGGAAACTGTAAATAAACTCGAGGTAAAGAAAAGAAAACTTCTCCAACAGGCTGAAGAAGAGGCTTCAGCACTTCAAACTGAAATCGACTTTGAGAAGAAACGACTGAAGCAGATGTAAATCCTGTATGTTGTGATTTTGTGTATAAACTAAATATTAGGTGACAAATTTGAACAATAATCTATTGAGCTTTTCGGACGTAGACATAGGCTTTGGTGTGAAGAAATTTTGTAAAAATGTGAAAGAACTTGATGTACAGCTCTTTATAAAAGATTGCAGTCACTTCTTATTGGAAATGTTTCAAAAACTGACTGGGCCTAGGTCTCCATTACGAAAGTGCATGGTGAAAGGTGCTTCATGCCTTTCGATATTTACAATGTTCCATTGAAACAGTGCTGTTGAAAGAGGTTTTTCAGTAAACAAGGAATGTTTGGTTGAAAATATGAAAGAGCATTCTCTAATCTCCCAACTCGGCATATATTCAATGGTTCAGTCGGTAGGTGGCATAAAGAATGTGTAATTTACAAGTGGGATGCAGCTAAACGAGCAAGTTCCAAAAGGAGGGAAGCAATTGAATAAATGAAGAAGAAAGAAAGTGAAGAAGCTAACAGATCAAAAACAACATTGGAAACTGTAAATAAACTCGAGGTAAAGAAAAGAAAACTTCTCCAACAGGCTGAAGAAGAGGCTTCAGCACTTCAAACTGAAATCGACTTTGAGAAGAAACGACTGAAGCAGATGTAAATCCTGTATGTTGTGATTTTGTGTATAAACTAAATATTAGGTGACAAATTTGAACAATATTAGATTTTTATGTTTGTTGAGAGACTTCAGCTTCTGGGAGCTTCAAACATCTTTAATTACAAGTAAGTTTTCTTGTTGGCATGATTATACTAATAGTTTTTACTTGTGTTTGTTATTATAATATCTAGGCCCGATGTACAATATAATGTTCGACCATTTACCTAAGGAATTTTTTTTGCACCGCGTCTGACTGCCCGTTTATGCTATACGCCCCCGAAGGTATTTTGTGGTCAAAAAAGTCACCAAAAAGTCACGAATTTTTGTTCCTCTAACTGAGTAGACACCCTGGATAACAGAAGTGTGCAAGTGAGAGGAGAAGAATAGTGCAAACATAGAGAGGAAGATATAAATATTTTACTAATCTGACATGTTCACGGACTGGAAACAGTTGATGGTGATGCTGATATTAATAGGAACTGTTCTTGAATATTTATGATCAAAAACAGAATTTGACCTGTACTATAAAAGACAGAGGAGTCTAGAGAGGAAAAATGCCAAATGGGGTAGTTTACCACATACCCATCATCTCGAGGCAGCCGCCAACCACCCTAACATTTCTCTTTTACAACAGAAAGTTTGGCGGCGATCACAATATATAATGTGCATAGATATATATGTATAAAATGCAGTTTTTTAATGTTATTTTTTACTAATGTTATGAAGATGGCTTTACGGGTGATACTCTCTTTAAAGTTAAAGCTATATTACCCTACTAATATATGTTGGTTTGTATTGTAAAACATATGTTAATAGAAATAAAGCACATAAATTAAATCAATGATTGATTTTTTGAAAGGAGTCCACAAATTTCCATTGCTAAAATACCTTTTGAGTTTTACGGACAAGCCTGATAAAGTTCCTAGCATTGAGGTTGGTTGTTTGGTCGCTAGTTTGCTATTTTATATTGTTTTAAAAGTTAGTTTTTAATTTTTGCTTAGAAATGGCTTAATGTACAGAAAATAAAAGTTACAATACTATTCTATTTTTAAATGCGTATATTTATCTACAAGTTTTATTCAAACATATATAAAATAAAACTTCATGTTATCATAAAATACATATATTTATACATATTTGCATATATAATTATTAATATATATTAATATGATTATCTATGTTATGTATATTTAATTCAAAAGAATATACAGTTTATCTTTTCTTAAAATAAATTCAGCCCTTTGCCCTATTTTAAAATAGATAGATTAACACTGTTCCAATGTTAATGTTTCAGGCCGCTGGCTACAACAATAATGAAGCAGTTGATTGAAAACAAGTAAATCTGATGTAAAATTTGACAGTGATGAATTTGGTAAAACATATCAAATGTTAATAATATATGTTTAATATTAAGTTGTCTGAAATTGTTTAACTATTTTATTTTTACATACATATTTTATATTTAATTAATACTATTGAAATATATAGATGTTGTACAAATTTGTTATATGTAGGAATAAGGGCCCAAGGCTAGATTCAAGGGTGTTTGGGAGTTGAACCCTCTTCCCCCCTCCGAAAGTTGACAAAAAAATCTGTATTATTAACACTCTAAACAAAACAAAATGTGAATTTATAGCTTGTCATTACCAATATACTTTTTTTAACATCCATTACCGTTTCCAGCCTTTAGTCTGGGTAAATTTTTAATTCAAGGGTGTAGAAATAAAGCATTTGTTAAAAAAATTAATTTTATTAGTTCTATAGTTTTTATGTATTTCAACAAAAACGCAATGAGTTAGTTGGGCAACAAAGCAGTCTGCCCTCTACTAGTGTTTTATAAAGGTTTTAGGCCTTGAGGCTGGTCATACGAAAAAAGTACAAGAGGCATTTATTTTAGTAAACTAAACAATAACTAACTTATACTTGAAACATTTTTTGATTTAATCAATGATTAGAAAGTTATGATAGAAATAATAAAAGATGTTATCACTCGTTATTGCTATTTTTTTTAAATAGCTGAGCCATTATCGACTAATCAGAAACTTGTATACACTCATTTTAAAGATAATTTAAAGAGCTATCATTTAAAATAAAGAAATCGAAAATTGAGCAAGTGGCTTATGATATATATGGAAAAAAGCGTTTCAAAGCGTCAGCTATCTTGATAATGTCATAGCTTCTGTCTGCAGAGAAATTTTTTTGACCTCAATATCTGAAAATGCATATCTTAGGTAGGTTTAGCCTTCTGCAAAATGTCATGCTTGTATCAAAAGGTGCAGTATCAGGCCGAAAATCTTCCCTACGCTGCTCAGCTATTAGCTTTATTGGGCAACAGTCAGGAAGATGATGCAAGAAATCCATAAGTTTTTGAAGAGGTTAATACAATAATGTTAAATATGTTTGGATGTGAACGCTGAAAAGATTAAATATATAATCACTCGGAGAACATAGATTGGGGACTATTAATCAGAAATTACTGCGATGTGGTAATTTGGTTTAAACATTTAGAAACAATTTTAACTAGCAATATCAATATTAGAGTAAAATCAGGAAAAATAATAATAATAATAAATTGCTAAATAAAAAATATCTAACGCTTCTGTAGTTAGATGGGCCATTGCTTATTGTGTCATTGTAGGCTGATTAATTTCACTTGTAATTAAGATATACATCAATTATAAATTGTTAAAATTAGTTCCTAATATGCTAACTATGTGAACATGAAATGAAAACACTACTGTAAATCTGATGTTCTGTTAATCAAACGTAATAAATTTTTTTAACTAGTTATTATTTTATTTACGAGTATGTCAATTTGTTTGCATTTTAAAATATATTATATATTTCTACAAAATAAAGCCATACTTTTGAAGATTCGAGTATTTAAATTTGGATTCGAGATTCAAAAGAAAATTTTGGATTCAGATTCGGGAAATATAGGATTCAACACATCTATAGTAATAATACAACTATATTCCGCCTATCATGTGCCAGCCATGCCAGATATTTTTCTCAGGCTCTTCTAGCCCATAATAGATGTGTCCTTAGAGCGTAGCCATGTGCACAACGGGCTATTTAGGAAGTTATTACCTCGTGCCTGCCATCGATCCCTGTCATCACCAGACAGCTGAGAAAACTCGTAAGCCTTGACAAGCTTCCATCAGCAGGAGGAGATGGCGCCTCCTTTCATGAATGCTGGACACACACGTTAGGGAGGTTAGGACACAACTTAGGAGTCACTTTTATTCAAAGATTGCTTTGACATGGGTTATCCTAAAGACAAAACTCGACTTTAGGAGTCGCCCTGAGAAGGGCTGGGACTCTTAACTTTGTAGGAAGACAAGCTACTGACTGTGCTAAGATGTAAGATTTTTAGCTTTCAATATTTTTGTGTTAAAGTTTTGTAATTGTCAAAGACAGGGTTTTTTTCCTTGTGAAACTTACTCGAAGAACATATTTTTTTTAAAAAGTCAAAGTCAAAGTTTTTGAAGATTTACACAACCCTATCTTGATTTAATAACCTTTTAAGAGTCGATAAATCCATTTTAAAAGCAATTAATGATGAACACCTGAAATTGTAATATTTTATTCTAGATTTAAAAAATAGAAAAACCACCATACACATTAAACAGGGTTGTTTTAAATCAATGTGAGATGTTCAGTTTTTATTCTGTCCCACTGCGTGTTTCTGAACGTGAACCGGCAATGCTCTAATGTAGCGTCATTTGTTTCTGAGAGCAAAAACCACCATACACATTCAACAGGGTTGTTTTAAATCAATGTGTGATGTTCAGTTTTTATTCTGTCCCACTGCGTGTTTCTGAACAAGAACCGGCAATGCTCTAATGTAGCGTCATTTGCTTCTGAGAGCGGCCAGTGCGGCAGAGAACGTTGTGAGTGAAGGGGGTACACCCAGGTGAAGGAAGCGCAGCATTGAGGCCTCCGGTTCGCACCCAGCTGACAAAAGCTGGTCCACCAGTTGATCCACTGTGGGGGCCTTGTCCCCGGAAAGGGCCGACTCGATGAGCTGATGGGTAGACAGGTGTGCCAACCACGCTGGCCAGTAAACTGCGGTCTAGTAAAAGTGCAAGCACTCTGGGTGTTAGGTCGCCCTCAATACTCTGTCAACACAAGATATCACCTCTTTTTGATTTTTTTTAGGAATTTTGTTATATTCGGAATAAGGTATAGGGAAGGTGAAAAGTAGAACACAGTTCACACTTTAAATGGCAAAATGTTAATGGCTGCCTCTTGAAGAAAGTCGATTGTTATAATATCTGAACGCATTAGAAGGGGGTGTCTATTGTACAAAAGAACTTACTAAAATAGGAAACCAAAATAAACTAAAGGCATAAAAAGGAAATCGGTAAAGAATGATAGGACATCTAGATAGGAACATGTAAAAGGAAAGAATAGCATGTAGGACCAATACAGGAAATATACATTTGATGAGAACATATAATATGTCTATTTATTATTATTAATCATAATCATTATTTTCATCATCATCATCATTATTATTATTACTGTCAACTTTAAGAAAATGCACATATTTTAATTCCTTGTCTAGTGATAGCAATGTAAAGAAGGGATGATATTTAGGGCTCTGCGAGTACTCAGATTCTGAGCTTGAGATAAAGATCGAAAGTTTTGTAGGCTCGTCATTTTCAAGCTTTCACTTGATGTACTTGATAGTCAATTTTTAAACCAGAGGCTATTTAATTGGGATAATATCGGCATTTCCAAATATAAATTATTCAGTTACTTAACAGATTGTTAAAGTTAATTTCAATTTTCACAATGATAATGTAATAAATCTTTAAAACCACTTTCGACAAGAAAATTTATTCAATATTGTCATCCATTTTGAATTATACTTGATTGAAGTGTTTTACTTGTATCTCCATGACAAAGCAATGAAACTAAAAATAGCTAAGTAGATTACTAAATAATTGAACAATTCTTTTTACTATTTTTATCTGGTCCCTTACTAAAATAATAATTTATGTTAAATTAAAAATGTAATATCAAGAATATAATATTCTACTAAAAGTAGACGTGATAATGCACGTCTACACTAAGGAATAATAAAAAAGATACGAAACACTTCAAATTTCTAACTGTTTATGAGTCTTACATTTTCTTATTGGGTAAATTAAGTTACTGAAGCATATTATGGGGAAATATTAGCTTATTAAAATGTAATTTTTATTAACTTTTTATCAAGACAGTGTAGAATACTCTACAATAATGTAAAGAGATAGTAAAAGAAGCCAACTTGAAATAGTAGTTAAGTCTAGATGTAGACCAACACACTCCTCTATTTCTTCTTACACTTGTATACTTCCACAGTTGCACATAGTTTTAAATTTTCGGAAATATTTATTTTTCATATCAGAAGACATTAATGAAAAAGTTATATTTCTGAAAATTCAAAACAATTTGCTACTGTGGAAGTTTTGAGAAATGGTAAGTACAAAAGTGTTTGAAGAAATGAAGAGAGAAGTGTGTTTGTTTATATCCAGGCCTAACCTATCATTTAAGGTTGACTTCCTTCACTATCACTTACATTATATTATAGTGCAGTGTTTCTACACTGTCTTACTGTACATTTCGAAGCCATCATGCAATTATTTATTTTTTATAACTATTAGTGTAATTCTAATGTCCTTAAAAACATGAATGTTGAAATGATTTTAATTTTTTTTATTAGACCCTATTTTTATTTAAGTGGTCTTATTTTTAAATTGTTTTTTATTAGTTATTTCTAGATTAAAAACAGATCTTTCCATTTATTAACTTTTATTCCTAAAAGTATTTATATCTATAAAAATTATTATTCATATTTTAAGAACATGTGTTATATATATATATTTTTTTAATCTGAAATTTTAAATACGTGATACTTATTTATATTTAAAATAAACAAAAGTATACTATTTACATTTCAAAATTATGAATATATTCGAACTTTACCCAAACTCAGGAGCTTTTAGAAATACTTGACTTGAGTTCGACTCTAATGAAAATACCCAAGCTCGCAGACCCCTAATCATATTCATTGACGATTATTTATAAATAGCTTCCTACCTATTCATTTAAAAAACATTTGTGGTACGCACCTCCTAAGCTGATTGATTATATCAGCACACAGCTTTAAAAACAACTTAAATATAGAAAAGACAACAACTCCCAGACAATGATTAAATGCTGTAAAAGAGAAAGCTCAAAATATCTTCCAATGATACCTTTTTAGCCGTGTCAAGAATTGAGATTGGAAATCATAGCTCAGTAGGTAGACACAATACCTACCTAGATAAGGAGTTAGACCAGGGTCGGCAACCTTTTTTCAGGCCACTATTTACTAAACTTATCATCGGCCACGCTATCACCCATTGTTTCTTCATTCTATTTTTACATATTTTTTTGTCTATTCATTTTATGTAATAATCCTTAGTATGAAAACATTCTCAAAATCGTGTGTTCCTTCGTTTCCAGAAGAAAATGTATTGAAAAAGAAATTATATTTTTATGTTAAACTATTTGCTTTTCTTATAGAATTAGCGATTATGGCCGATCAAGGTTATTTTGGTCACAATCAAAGTTCTTGATATATTACTTGGTGAGTTTAGAGAATTCAAAGATCGACTTTTAGCGGTGTTAATGTTTCCTTATGTGATCGACCGAAAATGTCCGTGAGATCAATCAATTGCCGACCCCTGGGAGACATAGTACTTACTGGGCTAAGAGCTTTGATGAACTAATTCTAGATTACCCTTTGACGAGTAATTACCATGTTATGGGAGTGTATGAGAGAGACAGCCAACACATGAAGACTGGGGTGCTCTGGTAAGAGACAGACTAGAAGGAGCAAGGAGTGTTCGACGGACTCTTCGCAGTCCACCACAACACACTCCACATCCTGCAACAGCACATGGAACATATTAACAGGGATAGGTCCTTCAAATCCCGGGCATTTCAGAAACAATTTTAATATGAATTAGTAGTAGGGGTGTGTGACGTATTCAGGAAATAACGATCTCCTGCGGGAACGGGACGGGAAAACAATTTAAAAATAATTAGGGGTGTGCGAAGCTTCGAGAATCTCGAAGTCGAAGCGAATATTAATTAACTTCGGCTTCGACTTCGACAAACAAAATTTACTTCGAAAAATTCGAAGCTTCGGCAAAAAATATACAAGTATTTTCAATTTTAACCATTCTGAGCTGTTATTCTAGTAGATTATATTCATGTTTACCACAGAAAATTCACAATTTAAAACAAATAAAACGTTGAATTATGGAATACTTACTAATATGTATGAGGCGCAAGCTTCTAATACAAATTATTTTCATTTGTTTACTTTACGAAAGATGGGCCTTATCGATTTATAGGTTAAATATCGATTAGTTCGATATTTTTTAATATTTATGTATTGACACAAAAGGCCATGGTTATAAAACGACTAGTTGATTGTGACTGACTTAATTATTATTATTCCACAATATTTCTACTGAGATTAGTGACCACTTTTAATAAATGGTGATCACACTATTTTTGTTAAAAAAAAAATGTTCCTGTAAGTATCTTTTTCTTATTCTCTCAATAAATAACTTGTGAATTTTAAATAGTTCGTTTTGATGAAATATTGAATATATCGATAGTTACACAATTTCAATAATCGATTATATTCGATGCCACACGGCCTGATCGATTCACAAATTAAATACGTTCAGCTATCTTCACCGCCACATGACCTAAATTCACGTGATAAAAATAATATTTAAAAAAAATCAATATACAATTTAAAATCATATTTTTGCTTTGAATTTTGCATAATTTTTTTCAAGTGAATCTTTTTCAATATTCTGAAATGAAATGACCTTCACGTGTATTTGCTCTACTCAACAGAAAATGTTATGACGCATGCGCCAAGAGATAAATTAAAAACTTGATTGAAAGTCGAAAAAATTAATTTTGAGACAGAATATAAGCAAACATATTTACCCTTTACTGATTAAATTTTGTTTCAATTTTAAATTATACTTTTTTATTTAACTAAACAATTAAATGATTTATTTATATTAACCCAAAAACTTGATGGAAAATTTGATGACCTCATGTTGGCAACATTAGACTGTTTCTTATTTATTTATCAATAGTTTTGGTTAAGCCTACGAAAATGTCCGAAACAAAGAAAATAAAAGTGAAATATGGGTATTTTTCACGAGAGCTTCTAAGAAAACTGCCCAGTGTAAAATATGCCTGAAAAAATACAAAACGCCAACAGGTGACTTATTGCTATTAGAAACGTTTTTCATTTTAAAAGAATCCATATTTTTCTGTAATACCAAAAGATTTACCTTTTTTAAAAAATTTAAAACTGGAATAAAAATAACTTTGATAGCTTATTTAGAGCATGTGTTGCAGTTTATCTACGTTTTATTTTAATGTGTTAGATTGAACAGTAATATTGGATTTTACAAATTACTTCTTTAATTTCCCAAGTTTATATAGCTCTAGCATTCAAGCAAATTTACTGATCTTAATACATTTAAGCCTAATATTTTTATTATCTGATTAAAATATAACTTACATTTTTGATTTCAAGATTTTAATTTTTAAAATCCTCTATTCCAGCACAACAAAAACACTTTCAAACCATCTAGAGACGCATCCATCTCAATTCAATGAATTTAAAAGAGCAAGTGTCAATAAAACAAACTACTTCAGCTCCTAAAAAAGACACACTGGTTCAATCAACAATTCAAGGTGCCTTTCAGAAAGGTTTAATCATGCAGCCTACCAACCCAATAACACACAAAATTACAAAGCAAATTGCAAAAATGTTGGCAATGAGTCTCTTGCCCTACGAGTTTGTTGAGGAAGAAGGCTTCATCAACTTAATGAAACATGTAGTACACTTATTAATGATTTACCCCAACTTTTTGCTTTGTCGCTTACCTCAGGTGGATGGACGTCACGTGCACATGACAGTTACATAAGTCTGACGTGTCATTATTTAAACCCAGACTTTGAGTACAAGTCATTTACAATGAACACTGTGCTACTTAATGAATCACACACAGCTGTGAACATCAGAGCTACACTGCAACAGGCTGTATGTGAATGGGGCATTGCTTTAAATGATGATAAACTTCCAATATATTGTGTCAGCGATAATGCTACAAATGTTCGTTCTGCAGTTAATTCCCTGTTTATTTCCATTCCACGTTTTGCCCATTCCCTACAATTAGCTATCCATGATGCCAAAGCAGAATGTTCTGGGGTTTGTACGCTTTTGACAAAGGCAAAAGCAATTGTGGGACATTACAGTCGTAGTCCATCCGCCACGAGTGCCCAGATCAACAAACCCCTATATCTGGTGGAGGGAAGAGGGTTCTCGGAAATATCCTAATGTCTCCAAGGTAGCCCTCAAATACCTGGGAATACCTGCTACAAGTGTGTGCAGTGAAAGGGTCTTTTCTAGTTTAGGAAACATTGTAACTGCCAGGCATGAAACGTTAACTCCTATTCATGTCGAGGAATTAACATTCTTTCAAAATAACTTGAAGAGAAAGTAACACTTCTAACTGCCTGTGTAAATAATTTCTTACAATGTTTGTTTTTATTTTAACCTATAAAAACTGTTTGATGTTGATATAATTTTTCTTAATTCTTAATACACGTTTTTTAAAATAAGTTATAACATAATCTGCCCTGAAGTGAATATTTTTTAAAGTTTAATTGCAAATCAAATGTAGGATAATATTATTGCACAATGTCACAGGACTGTGTAAATATTTTCTTAGCATATAACTTAGCCTAATATAGTATATACCTATGTTTTTTATAAAATATAATTGTCTATTTACGTGCCCAAGTAAATGTCTTTTTAGTAGGCCTACATATTTTTTTCTAAAAAGGTTAATGTCTTATTGTGCATTATTACATAATTAGGCTAAATTGTAAGGTTTTATTAAAGTTAGATAAAATATATCAATTTAATAGCATTTGAAATAAATATAAATATATTAAGGCTAAAAACATCCAGTTTTTTTTAGAAAAATAATTTGTTTTAAGACCTATTATTAGTTGTTTAAATTTTATTCGAACTTCGATTCGACTTCGAGAATATTCTTGAATATTCGCTTCGACTTCGCTTCGAACTGAAAAAACTGGCTTCGCACACCCCTAAAAATAATTTTACACTTTAGGATCATATCTATTTTTCAGATTTATAGTTTTAATTAAATTGAGCTAAATGTAATCTTGGAGGGAAAAAAAAGTATCTATGGTTAACATATTATTCTTATTTATTTTTAAATTGTAAGTTTTCCATATAAAAACTAAATAGGCCTAATACAATTATAATAATAGTGTATTTTTAAACAAATATTTTTGGTTTGGATATAAATAGGTACAGTCTAAAAATAAATTTTAAGATTGACTAAAATTGTTGATAAATAAATTAAAACTCATGGCATGAATTTTAATAAATACTCTCACAGTAAAAAATCAAGATATTTAAACTAACCTGAATAAGTACAGGTAAGCGCACATTCTTGTCTATAATGATAACAAAAATATTTCTTGACCGAGCCAGTGTGCCCAGTTATCTCTTATGTTTAAGTTACTAAAGCTCTAATAAAAAAAACTGTTGCACTCCTAAAACATTAGCTTATCCAACACTTATTTATCCATGGTATAAAAGCAAATGGATGCCACTACAAAAAATAATATCCATGTAGTATACATGCCTTTATGCAAATAAGTGTGTTGAAGGTGTATTTCGTGTATATTTTGATATTTAAAAGCCGCTTATATTATTATTTTGCACTAAACATATGTTTTCCTGGTTTAAATCTATTCAGAGATAGATATTTCCCTCAATTATATATACTCTGGTTATGTTATTTAATTGCCTCAATTATTTTGTAAGGAGTTACAAAATATGTGACTGAAGTTTCCAAGTGTCCATTCTACTTAACGGAAGATAAGGTTAGTTCAGATTTAATATATTAACGAGTTTTAATGAAAATTAAATACAAACATGACTTTAATGAGCGTGCCTTAGGTGTAATGAAAAAAAAATCATGAAAAATCTCGAGAAATATCTTCCCTCACCCGAATTTTGAGAATTTCCTGAATTTTTTCCTGCCTGAAGTTAGTAATTTACTTTGTATCCCTTTTGTGATTCTTTTGTTTCCTCCTTCAGGATGTTTCCACATGTTAAACCAGCTGTTTAACATGTAGGATAGTAATGCCATAATTATAATAAACACACAAGCTAATAGATTCTAATAATGTGTGGCAGATATCAATTCACAGTAGATTAATATTGCTGGGAAACGCCCAAGCTGACTATGCCGGGACCATCAGATAAATGACATGTTACTCACTGGACCTGCTTCGAAACAATGGTAAAGACGTTTTCTCTGGGAACCACACCATCAACGAGCGCTAGTAGTCATTCAGCGCAGTTCCGCAACTTAACCCTTTCCCCCCTTAGATGTCAAGATGCAAACCTTCACCGAGTTTGTCAGTTCTGTTACTATATAACAGTCATTACTCGCTTAACATTCTGTATTCCATTTTGTCAATTGGACAGAAGAAGAACTAGGATGTAGCTCTACATTGCTGACTACACTGGTGACTAAGATGTGTCAGACGTCAGACTCTCCACCTCGTTGCAGATGAAGCTTCATCTGGGACTTTTAAGTATTTGAAAGTTAGAATCTGGGTTACATTTGTAACACCTCTTTAACTATGTCCATGAGACATAGTTTTTTGTGTCAGAATGTTTGACTTTATGTCCTGTGTCCATCAGACATAGTTCTTGTCTCAGAATGTCTGACTATTTTTTATGCTCATAAGGCATAGTTTTGGATGTAAATTTTAATGTTCCTCTTCTATATCCATCAGACCTTTGTTGTTTGTCAAAATTCTGACAAGTTTTCCTATGCCCATATGGTGTAGTTTAGAATGAAGGGCTTAATGCTCTATTAATCTAGGTTCATACGACTTTATTTTTTATGTCAGTATGTCTGAATACCTTTTCTTAGTCTTTAAGACTAAGTTTATATATTGGGGAACAATAATGACTCCCTAAATGGTATGACCATGCTTAGTATCCCTTTAAGACGGAAATAAGGTTATCTAACGTTTTCTTCAATGGCTTAGTTATGTCAGTGAGAGTCACTATTATTTCCTTTTTGTTTATCTATGTACGATGTGCAACCTGTAGGAGCACTAATAATTCTTAGTAGTGGCCCGCAGGGATAGTGTTTTGTCTCCGGCCACCTTCAGATATCTTTTGTATTGAGTAAAACAATTACTGTTTGTACTATTTATTGTGTGCCCAAGTTAGGGTGGAAATATAAATATATTATTGAATGTCCGGTCAGTAATTATTAGGAATTGACCGACCATAGTAATTTAACCTCATAGATACCCGATAGCTCACCATCTACTATTTGTAATATGTTTGTTCCTCTTCCAAGAGTTTATTCTTAGGCTTTCATAACTATCTATGGAGTTCACTCAAGCTAGCTAGCTTATATAACTTTCTTTATAGTTATATTATTATTACTAGCACTGCGTCTTACTACCTGTTCGGGTTATACACACAGTAGCTTTATAAAATTAGGATCTAATACCCCTTGATTTTATTCAATATAATTTTACTATTATTCATGAATAGATCTTTCAGGTTTAGTCTGGTATTAGCTAGGCTGGAATGTCTTTATGTATTGTCGCTTAACCTTAGATTAATATTTGTTACCTATTTTTGACTGCCATTATGTCGAGGCAGACGCTCCTTCGTAGGAGAATGAGCTTGGATCCTTATTTCTAGAGTTTCTAAACTAAAATATATGTTTAATCTTTCTTCTGTTAGTTCTTAGTCATCAAGGAGCTTATTTATGTTCCTGACTATTGGAACATATATGACTATGATAACTGAATAAAGTTATCTTTAATAACAATGGACTATTTGATCTAATATCTATTTAAAAAATAACTATTTCTATTTCTCTTGTTTACAATTAAATAAACTGATTTGTTATACTTGTATATTTCTCTAATGCCTAATCCTTCCCAAACCTTCATGTTATAATTTTGTAAGTGTAATCGTTACTTCTTCTACCTGATAGGGGAAGCGAGGATTCGGTATCTAACACCCCTTCCTGATGAATTCTGATATAAACCTAGGTTAGGGGATTGAGCGGTAACAATCTATTTTCTTCAAGAGGCAGCCATTACCTCTTTGTCCAATGGCAGCAATGTAAAGTGTGAACTGTGTTCTCCTTTTCATTGTAAGAGCCATATTGGGTTCGTTCCCCTTTTATATGTTTGTACCCACCTTTCCTGTACCTTCTTCCAAATATAACAAAATACCTAAAAAAGCAAACGCTGTGTTCCTTAAAGTGATATAAGAATATTAATTTGTAATACACATTACAATTAGGAAGGCCGCAAATGAAAATAAATGGAATATTTTAGCTGTCAATATTTTTACTGGAGAAACTTCTTAATTAACAAAGTAAGAACTTTTTTTATGATGCTTAGTCAAAGCTCATATATTTATAATTTTCAAGGCAAATCATTTTTTTTCAAAACTTTGCAAATCGTACTACAAGCCCTGTGACTTGTACAAGCGTGAAAGTTGACTCGAACGCTCGTTTAAGACTTAATGTAACAATGTTTGAATAGAGATAAGAAATCACTCAAAGGCTTTACAAAACTCCACCCTAAGCAGTTCATTGAACAATAAGACTCCGGTTATTTTAAAATAACAAACTCTGATAACTCTCACCTGTGCTGACAACACATTGCCTCCCAAAATGTTCTCCAGCAATGTTGCCACATTCTCACTCTCCAAGTCCCCCTGGCGGATTAATTTACTGATGAAAGTTGTCCAAGGACTGGGTGAGATCTCACTGAAAACAAATAAACACTTTAGCTGCGATTGTCAGTCATGTATCACTTTAAGGGTCATTGTCTAACCTAGTGTTTTCCAGAAAATATATGATTGCAATCCAAATAAAATATGTTCCTGATTTGATGGCTCAAATCTAATGAAATTGTAACTTTTTTACAATGTTTAGTAATGGACCAAAAAAAAAACTAGTTCAGTGGCTACTATAATGTTATTTCATTTTTAGAAAGAGTTTTATTGAGTTTTTATTTTGTATTGATGAATGTTATCAAATAAACTGAATCGATTTCAGTAACTTTTTAGTCTTACAAATATAAAATCACACAATATGTTTCGATGAAAAGATAGGTAAGTGACAAAAACAGATAATTAGTGAAAACCATGATACTGCTTCAATGTGGAGGTGAGTCTCTTCGAGTGCTGTGTCGATAGGCAGAGTAGACCGCAGATCATTTTGAGTCTCTTGATGGTTTTAAGAACTGAAAATCCTTATTTTCAGAAGAGGGGAAAAAAATCTTTTCCCCTTCCTGAATCAGACCGGGCTTGTCCTTGAGGTGGGTCCTAAATTCTGACTGAAGAAGGGTTTCAAAACTTTGTTTCAACACTGTTGCTGTTGTCAGTTTTGCAGTAATTCTTCATAAAGTGCCCGTATGATGAGGTGTTTGTAAATTAAATATTTCATAATGTTCGGAGAAAAAAAAATCAAGAATAGGGGTGGATGGGATCTCGTACGCTCGAGAAAATATTGGGAATTTATCCATTCCCGGAGTTGGGCGGGAAAGATTGAAAGGACCAGTGATGCCTGTGCTTGGGTGTGGTCTAACACACTAACAAAGAACAAGTACATTTCTGGGCAGTACTAAAACCTCTGTGAATATTAAATGTCTTTTATTTTTGTAACACGTAGAAACGTTGTTGTTATTATTGAAAGCTTTTTTTTTATAAGAAAAGTATATTTTGTGTTGTTATCAAGAACTGGCTATTGTGTATAAATAAGACTATGTTATTGGAGTGTGCTCTGCTGTGGAAGATATTGATGGTGAGAATAAATAACTTAGAATTATCGGGGTGGTGTGAACCAATAGAGTTGTAAAACTTTATTATCCATTATACCCGTTAGTGGCGAGTTCGAGTACTCAGAGGCCCGAGGCTAAGTCCGGGTTGTTTCTGCACTGGCGCCAGCCGGACAGGCATATAAATAGTTTGTAGAAACAGGGATGTGGACTTATTTACAGGTTCGAGGGAATAGTGAGGAAGAGAGAAACATTACTAGATCCTTTCCCGGAAAGGGTTCGGATGGGAAATAAAGCCCGCTTATTGCTTTAGCAGGTAATACTGGCTCAATCTCTATTAGAGACAGTCATATTGTGTGTTCTGTAGCAAACTGGGCAAGGGGGTAGGAGGTATTTTACTGCCTGTGATGAGACAAACAAGTTGGGAGGCTCAGAGTCTGTCTAACAAGAGTTATTTATTAGGCTCAGCAAGAAAGATTTAGAGAGGACCAAAGATATACCTATTATACGAGTTTAAGGAAACAGATGGCATCATGTGGGCGCAGAAGCAGAAGAAGAATTGTCTTGCAAGTACTAATTTTGGTCTCTGCCAAAATGTGGGCAATAGTTTGGTAGAATCTTTACATAATTTGATTGTAGTCACATTAAACAATTTGTTCTTATATAACTATAACCACAAATAGCTTGTTAGTTTTTATAAAAGTGTGAATTAAATGTTCTAACTTTATATAATGTTAAAGCCTGGGCTTGTGCTTACTAAACACGCAAACCAAGATTTTAATCTAAAAAGAGATTCCGATAGCTGAAACCTCATGAAAAACAATGTGTCACTATGGCAACGCCAATTTTAACTTTCAGATAAAAGTTATCAGCTACTTAAATGTCCCAATAGAAATGCGATGGATAAATACATTTTATCTGGCAGTCAGTCATAAGATGCATTTTTAACTTATTGACCAGATAACAATATTTAATGGCAAGATGAATATTTATCCAGGAGTCAAAAGACCGAACCTTATTCAGTATAAAATAAAGTGCATAGAGCAAAAACCACTTGTGATAAATAAATTATTATTATTATTATTAGCACCGCGTCTTACTACCTGTTCGGGTTATACGCACTTACGCTAATGTGTAATGGTAGGGTGATTGTGAGATGAAATGGAGGACCTACAGTTTAACGTGGAATCCGAACCACAGTGGAGGCCTGGCATTCCCCACATTCACAAGATGGATAAATAAAATGATAGAATATTAGGAAAATGGTAGAGCACAAATAAAAGTAAAAACACTAACACACAATTAGATATATCAATGCTATTATAGTATCTTCCACAGGAAGAAGTAGTAGTAGTTAAAGATGCTATGATAGCATCGAAATATCAAAGTGTGTTAGTGTTTTTAATTTTATTTGTGCACTAACATTTCCCTAATATTCTATCATTTTATTTATTACAAATTATTCTATAATCTATATTTAAAATAATTGTATCACAGCCAAATTAATGCAATACAGGGCATATTGTATTTGTCCCCCTTTTATTTGTTTCTATCCACCTTTCCTGTACCTTCTTCCAAATACAATGCAATTGCCTCATAAAGCGAAAAGAGGTTTTCATTATTGAGTTATAAGATTTAAATGAATAATATATAATGTATTAAATTTTATGAGCCCCTTAAGATGGGTTATGTGTACCACAGATTGAATACCACTGGCTTAGACAATCAGTGAGGGATGGTCTATCATGTCTGTCATTAGCTTAACAGGTGGAACCATATTCCACTCGGCACAGTCCTGCTTTAAATATGTTTAGCTAGTCATTTGAAATGTTGGCATGTCTACAAGTTACATGACCGCGCTCACCAAAAGTCCGGCCATTCCCGCAGCAGCTGAGCAAGGGTGGTGAAATGCCCCCACGATCCTGCGTGGGCCAGCAGCCTCTGGAAGAGGTCATAGCGGGCCGACTCTGTCGCAAGATCCGACTCCTGCAAGGTGATGACCGTGTCGGGCCAACCAGTCGCCACCAGAGCTTGAGCGTGGTGGTAGAGGAGCTTTGTCGTGCTGTCCTCAGGGGACTGATTCAGGGTCTGGCCAGGAGGGTACACATGTCAGTTACAACCATGGGGACAATTTACTAGCAATTGAAAGAAATTAAAAAACATATTTTTTGGCTTCTAGAATTAAGAAGCTTAGCCAGAAATATTAAGTTATTTATTATTATTAGCACCACGTCTTACTGCCCGTTCGGGTTGTACGCACTTACACTAATGTGTAATGGTAGGGTGATTGTGAGATGAAATGGAAGACCTACAGTTTAACGTGGAATCCGAACCACGGTGGAGGCCTGGCATTCCCCACATTCACAAGATGTCTTGTCAGAGGTGAAGGAAGGGTTTGGTAATCAGATAAATCTTTGCCAGGACCGAGGATTGAACCCCGGCCGCCAGCACAGATGTCTGACACCTTACCCCTAGACCACCAGGTCACCCTATTAACAGTTAAACCCTCAACTTATATTTAGCTGTTTCCAATCTAAGTTGTTATATAAATTACAAATTAATATTGATATTAATTTGAAATAATCTAGAATAATTGAATTGTATGTTTTGGATAATGCCTGAATTTATCAGTCTAGAATGAAATACTACAAACATTTGCACAATAATACATTTTTTTTAAATCATAAAAAACTAAACATATTCAAACTTTGATTCAGCTTCGCTTCAGGCTGAGAAATTGGTTTCTAACCAGAGTACCTGGACAAGAGTGAGCGCCTGGAGTCTGACACCCGGGGACAGGCTCAGGTCACCACAAAGTGGTTCCAGCTGCCTACACACCGCGGCACTAGCGTCTCTTTGCTCGAGCGACGCCACTTCCTGTAACCTCCGCAACACAGCTGACAGGACACACTCGCTCTCTGACCTGACAAGATGGGAGAGGGAGAGAAACAGTTGCAATGAGGTTCAGACACCACACATTCAGATCTCTGCAACACCATTGGCTTACCAAATGACTATAAACACCCTCAGAATAAGTATGAAATAAAGTGCTTTGAGCAAAAGTAATTGGTAATAAATAAAATGATAGAATATTAGGAAAATGGTAGAGCAAAAATAAAAGTAAAAACACTAACAAATATTTACACACACATCAATATTCTGATGTTATATTATTATTAGCACGTGTCTTACTACCCGTTCGGGTTATACGCACTTACGCTAATGTGTAATGGTAGGGTGATTGTGAGATGAAATGGAGGACCTACAAGTTTAACGTGGAATCCGAACCACGGTGGAGGCCTGGCATTCCCCACATTCATATTTTCTATCCATTTTTCCTATACCTTTTTCCATATACATATACAAAACACATCAAAAAAGCGATAAAAGATTTTCCTTGAAGATATATTTATCATACTCACATCCAATGGCCTTTTCCTGTTTTTATTCTTTATGTTGTTCCTTTAATATGTCCTTGTCTAATGATCCTATTTTTTATCTAACAATTTCCTTTCTCCCTTGTGTGTTTTCTGGTTTCCTTCTTTAGGAAGTTGAATTATGCGTTTCACACTTCCTCTTGATGAGTTCCGATAGAATGAAATATAGGTAATAAGATTCGGCGGTAATGAATGATTTTCTTATAGAGGCAGCCATTACCTCTTTGTCCAGTGGTAACAACGTAGAGTCTGATGTGTGTTGGTCTTTACATTGATAAGCCATATTATGTTTGTTTCCCTTTTATGTGTTTCCTGCCCACTTTTCCTGTACCTTCTTCCATATGAATACACAAAATACTTCAAAAAAGAAAAGAAAGGTGTTTCCTTAAAGAGATTTATTTAATATTCAGCAATGAGGTGGCCCAATGGCTAATTAATCCTATATTAATGAAAGATAATAAAAATAAACTATTAAGTGTAGATTTAATAAAAACTCCCACCCAAGGAAAGAGGAAAAATGTGGGAAGAATCCAATGCACTAAGATATTTATGGATGGGAATAGGGGTGTCTGAAGTCCACACTTTCAATTTTCTATAATTGAAAAAATATATTATATTTTATTTATTAATATAACTTTTTGCACTAAAGTTACTTGCATTTTTTTTATTGCATAATTATATGTAATATTTCATTTTATTCTTTTAAATAAAGTTATCATCACAAATTATAATTCTATTACTTCAAATTTTTTCCATTTGAATATTGCTTTGTAATGTGTATATATATATATATATATATATATATAATGTATGTATGTAATGTGTATATATGTATATGTATATAATGTATATATATATATATATAAATAAAACAACTTAGAATGACAATAGCCGAGTATTTCAGCTGTTAATATTTTTACTGAAGAAGATTCGTTTGTCAAATCAGGAATTTGTCTCGAAGTTTATATTTTTTGATGTTTGAAGCTAAGTCAAAGTTTCAGAATCGAGACGAGAATGGGAAATTGAAAAAATGACGCTTATAATAATTTTAGATTAAAAATATATATTAAACTAATATGGTAGGACTTGTAAAAGCTTTGACATTATCAAATAGGGATAGACCATTGAATTCCTTGAATCCTTAAGGATATTAAAGATTGAGGATTCAAGAAAATTAAAAATTAAAAACCCACATCCTTATTTTTTTTTTTTTTAGGTGAAATTTGTTTTTATGCTTTAATACTGTTTATTAGTGATTCAGAACCAACTATAATTATAGGATGAACTTAAGAACCAGATCCCAGATCAGTAATAAAATACTTAACCGAATGTATTAATGTTATAATCAATGGATTATAAGAAAGAATATTAACATTTAGTTACTATTTTCTATTATTCTATTATAGTTATATTTCCTCTAACTTTATAATTATTCCCAAGATTCATATTCATAAAATAGTGGATTCGTCCCAACTATATTATCAATCAAAACATAAATAATATTGAGAGGAGTGTACAGATAGCCTATTTTATAGAATCAAATAGCAAAATTTTGAAAAAACATTAAATAATACAAATAAATAATAATACAATATCTGTCCTCCTTCACCGATACCTTAGCTCAGCCGGTAGCGTTATCTGCCTACTGAGTTAAGGGACCTGGGTTCGATTCTTGACATGACCAAAAAATTTATTGTCGGGGAAATGTGGGTTTACCCTTCACATTAATAACTTAATGGCTGTGGACTGGATGTTGTGTAAGTGCTTGATTCAAGTTAGATTATAAGGCATACGAAGCTAGGACAGGCCTAGCAAGCTGGTAGTGTAAAATATCTGTCCTTCTATACATATTCCAAGCTCTCTTGCTTGCTGAACCTAACAGATAACTGTTGATAGAGGACAATGAGTCACGGGTTTCCCAACTTGTTTGTCTTATCTGCTGGAAGAATCAGTGCGTTGTTTACAGCCTGAAACTTTAAGGGAAAGGACCAATACCACCTAGCTTCCGGGAATGGATAAATTCCCAACATTTTCCCCGAAGTTTGAGATCCTGCCCCCCCTCCCCTGGTTACTATTAATATACTTTCTATAATTTTGTCATATTTCTATCTCGCAGCTTATAACCCAAATGGGTAGTAAGACACAGTGCTAAGTATTATTCTATCTAGTCTTATGTTCATAATTTTTGTTCAATATTAGAATTCGACCAATATATCTAAATTATTTTTTATTGCATACATTGTTTAAAAGTAACTAATATCAAACCTTGTAGAAATAGTTCTTATCTGCTTCATAAATTTATATAGTTAATCAAAAGAGTTATAAAAATTTCTTACTAATATTTTCTGATATGACTCTATAAGGAAAACCTCTTTTCGCTTATTACTAATATTTTCCGAATTCAGGTGAAAGCCATGTTAAATAATTTGGTATTCCACAGCGATATTAGATTCTTCACTTAGTGAGAATGATGGTACTTTTTTTACATCATGACTAGGTGTGTACAAAGCTTTTAAAGCTCATGACTTGGTTTAAAAAAAAAAGAGTTGCGACTACTATGAAAATATGCGAGTAACTCAGCTCAGGTTAAAATATTTGCATTAGGAGTTGTTATGTATACCCCAATTTAATTACAACTGACATATAGAAAAAGTTCCAAGAGCTAGATTCATGTATTCATGTGTCAAGTCATGTGATCTGATGCTGTCACTTTTTATAGATACAATTAATACTCATAAAATTACATTATGGTAATATCTCATAATTGTTAATCATAAAAAAAGTTTGTATTTTCTAAAATTATTATTATTATTAGCACTGTGTCATACTAACCGTTCAGGTTGTACGCACTTACGCTAATGTGTAATGGTAGGGTGATTGTGAGATGAAATGGAGGACCTACAGTTTAACGATGGAATCCGAACCACGGTGGAGGCCTGGCATTCCCCACATTCCCAAGATTATTTTCTAAAAGTTGCTTAAATTTTTCCATTCATAAGAAAACCAAGGTATACATTACAAACCATTAATGTGCAATAAAATACTTTATAAATTATTCTAGTATTGTATAAAGTTATATAAATAAACATAATATTATATTTTTTTATTAGAAATATTTAAACTTTGATTAAACTTGAAGAATATTACTTATATTCGATTTGTATTGAAACCGTAGACTTGCTGCGCTCCTATACCTATATGATGTTCTGTTATTTGACCACACTCCTAGTTAATTGTAACAATAGTGATGAGAAATGGTGCCTACACCTGTGAGACGTTCCACGGACCACCACTGACCTAGGGCTCACCATCGCCTCATGCAGCAGGTCCCCTAGAAGCCTCTCCAACGTCGGCGGTGTACCAGGGGGAAGCGTGAGCAGGAGTTGGACGAAAGTGAGTGGGATCGAACTTTGGACCGCTCGTTTCATTACCTCCCTTACAGAGTCGGGCTCTCCGCGGCTGATGTCCAGTAACCTGCGACACACAGATATCGAGTTTGCACAAGATACACTGGTACACTTTGTATATATCTTTCAAAATATTCTAAGTGAAAAAAATGGCAGCAAACGGCTATTTTAAATTAAACGAGAAAAGAGGATAGAAGGGCAAGGTCTATACACTTAACGTTAAACTGTAGGCCTCAAAGTTTACAATTAAAATAAAACAAAACACACAATTATGAAGTTTTCAGGGTATATAAATCCCCTTATTGAGCATGAAAGAGTAAAACAGCAACTGGATTATGATAGCATGGCCCGAGGTAGCTCAGGGTCACTTAGATAAAGTTGTTGATAAATTTAATTATCGATTATTTAACTACCATCATCATCATCATCATCATCATCATCATCATCAGTATCATTGTTATAATTATTCACAAAAAGTTCAGTCATTTCTTAATAAACAACAATGATAGGTAATTAACAATTGATAATTAATGATTAAATATAATCCAAATACAATATTCTATTCATCTGCCAAGAGTCAAAAAACAAGTTTCAACAGGTAACTTCAGAATCAAAGAAAAGAAAAAGACTAATCAAAAAACATGCAACAACAGAACCTTAGTGAATGTGATCTACCTCTATCCATGCTGCCTTAGACCGGTGACAGATTGACGTTTTGGTCGCTGCGACACAAACGCCGTGACCATGTCGATCTAGTGTCTTTCATTGTTTCATATGAGAGTGGTCAAACTAGCAACAAGAATACGATAGATTTGAAAATGTCAATGTGAGAATGTCTTGGGCATAGTGACCAAAACGTCAGTCCAGTTGGTGTTTTACGCTCTCGTGCTGAAGAAAGGGAAAGATATAGACAGTATTTTTAGCTATGGGGAATCAGGATTCTATGACTTCTCCAAGTTTGATAGAAAATAAAGTATAGGGGTGTGCAAAGATTCGAGACTTCCACTTGTTTTTCAGAACAAATATTAGATTCGAATTTGCTTTGAAATAAATTCTGGCTTAAACAATTAAGATGCTTTGCCAATAAAAAAATTTTGCTAGTTAAAATATTCAATTTATGTTCAATATTTACCCTTTTTATAAACTGGAAAAAACATTTCTTGATGACCAAATCAACAAACCACTTTGCTGGCTTCGCTTCATCAATGACATATTGATGGTGTGAACAGCTGGCCAAGGCAATCTAACCCTATTTTTAACCAACCTAAACTCTTTTTCAGATCTGATGTTCACCTCAAACCAATCCCACGACCAGGCAACATTTCTTGAGGTGGACATTAGGCTGTCAGAAGGCCACTTCAAAACCTCGGTACATCTTAAACCCACTAGTAGACAACAATATCTGCATTTTGATAGCTGCCATCCATTCAACACTACAATTTCGCCCTATGGGCTCACTACATCTCGCCCGATCCAGAAAGCCTTCAAAAACCACCTTGAAAACCTCCCAGAAGCCTTTACAGAGCGAGGATACCTTAAACTTATCATTAACAACCTACTTCTACTAGCTGAAACTCCACAATCACCTAAACCTGAAAAACCAGATACTATACCTCTAGTGACAAAGTACTATCCAGGCCTACAAAAGACAAACAAAATACAGTATTAGCGTCAGGTTTTCCCATATTGGAAGCATCCAGCCGTACCAACAATATTTTCAAAAATCCACCCTTCCTTGTGTATAAACAGCCTCCATCACTCAGAAATCTTCTGGTACACCCTAAACTCAAAACTGAAAATGACACAACCTTCATTCAATCACAACAAGGCTTTAAACCTTGTAACAAAACAGCTTGCAAAACCTGCCAAATACATCATCCAGCAGCCACTTTCTCTAGCAATATCATCAGCTCCATTCATACAATCAAAGGCAGTCACACATGTGAGTCCAGTAACCTAATTTACCAACTAGAATGACAACAATGTACTGCACAATATGTTGGCCTCACCAATGAAACTCTCCGAAAACGAATGAATGGACACCGCCATGACACAAAAATCAAGGATCCAGAAAAACCTGTTTCAGCACACTCCTACATTCATAACCTCAACTTTGAGGACTGCTACACTGTCAAGATGTTAAAATCATTTAACAAGACACAATGTAATATGTCTCAATTAAGAAGATGGGAACTGGCACATCAATGGATCACAAAGTCTAGAAAATCACCCAACCTAAATATTCGCTAATTTCAACCCAGAAGCTCCACCAGCACCACCTACCTTTCATAGAGTAATAAAGAAACATTCAGAGAATTTCATCTGCACCAGAGAAGTTTTCATCCATACCAGTCAAGTTGGCATCACTGAAGACAACATCCTGTTCAGTCTAACTACTACTACTTCCTGAGGAAGATGCTATAATAGCATCAAAATATTAATGTGTGTGTAAATATGTGTTAGTTGTTTTACTTTTATTTGTGCTCTACCATTTTCCTAGTATTCTATCATTTTATTTATTATCAATAACTGGTTTTACTGAATGAGTACACCTCTAAATTTTATATAAATTTCATTAACAGGTTTTATAATTAATATATTTTATTTTATTGATTTATCCCAACATTATATTAATCTCTCCTTGCTAAACATTTAATAAAGTGTTGTTTCTTTCCAGTAGCAGCAGTGCAAGGTGCTAAACAAATCTGTGTCTTACACGCTAGCATTAGTGCATAATTGAAAGATAAAGCTACTAACCTGTACAAATGTTTGAAGTCCGCAGAGCCGGTGGAGGACTGATCGTTGAGTAAACGTGAGCTGATGGTCTCCAGGTGGTTCAACCACCGGCGCAGGGTGGCGATACCAAATGCCCACTCTTCCCTGTGATCACAGCCACAAAAAAAAACAAAAGTTGAATCAAACGGTATTAAATATTCCCGAAGGTGAATCGAAGTTTGAATATCTAAAGTAATGCTGTATAAAATTATTAAGTGTCACCCAATGAGTCTACGCATTTTAATTAACAAAATATCAAACCACAAAGATGATTAATATATTTTATTCAGAGCTTTTAAATTAAGTTAATATGATAACATTTAATTCAATTATTTTATATTTTGGTCACAGGATTATTAATTTGTGCTGTATAAAAAAGAAATAATCTTCAAATGTTTAATACAAATATGTATTTTACATTTTATTACTTTCATTGGCAAAGCTTCATGGTTGTCAAATCCTGAATTTTCTTTTCAAATTCAAGTTAAATCCCAATATTGTTTCCAGCGTGTGGACTAAGCTAGTTTTTTAATGAAACCATATATTTTCCATTACCAGCTGGCTAGGTCTGTCGTAGCTTCATATGCCTTTATAATATAACTTAAGACTAGAACAGATACAACATCCAGATCCCGGCAGTTAATTTATCACTATGAAAGGGTAAACCCACATTTCACCACGGTTAAATTTTCTGCCATGCCAAGAATCAAACTCAGGACCCTTAGTTCAGTGGACAAACATGCTATCGACTGAGCTAAGGTGCCGTATTGATAAACAAACTATTCTTACAATGCTAATAATACTAGCTCTCAAATGAAAATATTGCCATTGTCACTAGATTATTTTCCTTAAGGTTTGTTCTTTAGTTGGTCAGAACATTGTCTTATGTTTCAATAGATCTTTGAATCAACTTTTGCACATTGTAATCAAAATGTATCCTCACATGTTTTATGCCAATTCATATGACAAATCACCCTCCTTTTAGCCGTATTCAAAAGAGTGATTACCTGTGTCCGATACTTCCCGAAATTTCTACTTCTCAAAGTGTCAGCCTCTCTCCCTTTTATGTTTTTCTGATCTGATGCGTTCCATGCAGGACTACCTGCTGTTCCATGATATTGTGACGTTACAAAACTCGGATATCACTGTCTACATTTTTCATTAATACTGTGTATTTAGCTATTTACTAAGATATTCAGAGAGAAATCAGATATAAATATACGCAAAACATTTTACGCTTAGTAATGTTAAACTCAACATCTCAATATCATTAACCTTGGTTTTTATGAACACCAATGTTGAAATAATCGTTTGCCAATCTATGTTTAGTAGGGGTGTGCGAGATATAGATTTTTTTTTCGTTCAAGAATGGAACAAGAATGGGACTCAACAATCGAGACGAGATCGGGAACAAAAATTTTAGAATCCTTTATTTCAGGACGAGAATGAGAATTAAAAATGTATAATTAATTATTTCTAATACCATCTTAGGACACTGTGCAATATTTAATTTGCTAGATGATCATTCCAAAGAGCGATGAAATAGATCAACTGACCAAAATAATTTGAATAAATACCTATCACATATCAAATAATAATAGCAAACATAAAAATATGTTGAGTTACCCAATGTTTCCTGTGTTCAGGAATGAAATAACAATTCCCGAAATTTTCTAGATTATAGCATATCTTCCCTGACAATCAGGTCAGGAAATATTTATTCCTGCGGGAATCCAGAAATTCGGGAACACCCCCTCAACCCCTACTAATGTTTAAACCAAACATAGCCACCTGTGGCAAGGTCCATATATATTAATGTCCCTGCATGGACCTAGATTGAAAACTTTTATTAAAGGTTGAAAACAAATAATAGATCTATCGAGATCAAAATTTAAGTATCGTAATGAGTGAAAGTAGGAATCGTGATTTTTAATGTTAACCTCAAAATAAAAAGCTCGAACATCCAAGAAATACTCAAATATCTTGTGATCTATTTAATGTCAATAAAATTTACAAAAACAGATACTATCCATAAAAACGACAGCCCTGGAAAAGTGCTATTCACCAATGTTACTACTTTGAAAAATTAAGGAAGCTGGAAGGAAATGGGGTTTATTTGTTTACTTTCAAAGCGGGTTCATTTTGTGATATTAATATATATTTTTTTCTTATCAAAAGGATACTATTTTTATGATGGGGTCTGCTTATTTAGGTTCTATAAGGTATTTTATCCTGCATACTTTCACTACTTTTCTGCATACTTCTACAGTAGAGTATGATTTTTGTTTCTATGATATTGCTTTAAAATTTGATGAAAAAACATAATTTCATAATCATGGGAAAGCTACCATGACATCAAAGGTAGACATCTTTAAAGTGAAACTTGTATCAAGATGCCCTTGTACTTGTCTAAAAATGTTCTATCACTTATCTAGAGATGTCCGAGCACTTATCTTAAGATGTTCCTGTACTTACCTGAAAGTATCTTTGCACTTGTTTGAAGATGTCCTTATACTTGTATTAAGATGCCCTTGTACTTGTCTAAAAATGTTCTAGCACTTATCTAAAGATGTTCGAGCACTTATCTAAAGATGTTCCTGTACTTACCTGAAAGTATCTCTGCACTTGTTTGAAGGTGTCCTTATACTTGTCTAAAAATGTTCAAGCACTTATCTAAAGATGTCGCAGTACTTGTCTATTAATGACAAGACTTACTGCGCTTGCTGATCACCTCTCAGTCTGAGAGCGTCATCCTCACACAGCTCCACCACCCTGATGAGCAGCGCCCTCCTACATGCTGTGTTCATCACCTCAGCTGCTCTCTCTGAGAAGCAGGTTCCTTGGACAAAACTCACCACGTCGGCGGCAGTCATCTTGCTGAAGTGTGTGGCACAGCGCTCGATAAGACGCAAGCACTCGGCGTTGGTCGGACGTTCACCTAGTGACTGAAAAATGCGAACCTTTGACCGTGTATCACATTTAAAAGGACCAAAGGTTTGAATTCCAATAGATGAGATTTTTTCACTCGAAGTGTTTCGTCTTTACTTTTGAAAAATCTATGGTAGAAATAAAACCTTATCTGAAAGTAATTCGTGAAATCTGCAGCAGTCCCTTTAGATTGATATTATCTAAACTAAGGATGGGATCTCCAATCCTTCCAATCCTTGAGGATCTTAGAGATTAGAGAATTCAAGAAAATTCCAGGTCTGAGACTATTTTTCAAGTGAAATTGTTTTATAGCTCTAATACTGATTAGTCCTTATTGGTGGTTCAGAACTATTCATAATAATAAGATAAACTTAACAACCAAACTCCAGACCAGTAATTTAACACTTAACTGGATGAAGGACTGTTATAGTGAATGGATTATAAGAAAGAATGATAACTTTTAGTTACTATTTGTATTTTATATTATTCCATCTTATTTCTATTTCCTATTTTGTTTATAATTTTTTCCAAGATTTGTATTCAGATTCAACCCATCTCTAAACAATACCAATAAAATAACAATGTAGATTGGAACAAAATATGTTTGTATTTTATCTTATATGATTATATATATAATAACTATAGCCAAAGATTTTAGAAATTTATCTTTACTCCTAAAACAATTGGTACAGTGTTTTTCTAACAGTTTCTTTGTGAATTCAAAATGAAGTAATTCAATGTTTGTGTGAAGTGTACATTTTCCCTCTTTCCCTTAATGGGCGTTCTTAATAAAATTTACACTTATTTAGCCATTGGGCCACCTCATTTTTATCCCATATTTTTTATTAAAGTTACTTTATATTGTTACACAATTTAATTGCACAAGAATGGAATCAAGCAAAAGATCTAGGTATGTATAAATCGGAATAGACCCAACTTAAAAAGTTTTGAAAGGACATTTTTTATATTACAGTCCAGTCTCAATAATCTTAACTAAACGGGACCGACAGGTGATCGGTTTACAAAAATGTTGAATAATAGAGAAACAGGTGAATGAGGTGGGAAGGGCAGAGAAACAGATCCAAATTACGATAAATAGATGTGTAGAATAGGTATTAAATAAGGTTTGTTATGAATTTACTACTCTAAAGTACAAATACAGTAGTGTAATGCAATAAATAACAAAACTTTTATTTTATGTAAACAAAACTTTGGATTCTACATTACTGTAGTACATTACTGTACTGTGGTTAGATTCAACTTTTTTTTTTATAATACTGTACATGTATGCAAAATGGCAGACAAAGAAGCAATGGGAGTGGAAACAATATGACGGGTGCATGCACAGCACAGCAGTGTGTGACTCACTCACTAACAAACAAACGATGGTAGTGGGAAAATAATATGCGTGTGCATACTGCACAACAACATAAATTGCACATCACAAGGATATGTCAGATTAAACGGAATGTCAGTAAACCGAAGGTTGAGTTATCGAGACTAAACTGTATCTCTAAAATTATATGTTTGGTTGATTTTATATCCGTTTGGGTGGCCACATAGTGAATTAGCTATAAAAGTGTGCCAAATGTTAGTTTGCCATCTCACACAGTAAAATAAACTTTTTCCAGAGGTTGTGCTAGTTGAAACTTGATATTACCTCCGTATCATTGGACGCATTCTGCTTTATAAATGAGTCATCAATGTAATTCAGCCATTTAATACTTACTCCCTTTCCCAACACTTCCAAGAGTCAGTTATACCGAAAGTGTTCTTTCCTAAATGGTTTTCCACTGTCATAGCTGTATGTATATTTAGTTAGAAATTGAAATTTTTGATGCCATAACTTTTTCTTAAGAAGACACTAATATTGCCTTATATTACTCAAACTCGACTGGAATTGAAACATGCCTACTTGCACTGCCCACCTCTCTCCTATTACCTGGAAGAACTCCTTCTGTGCCCAAACCCTGTAGAGGGCACCTGGCTGTACTGATGAGTGGCTCACAGACTTGAGGAGTTTGGCCACCATTCCAACATTGTCCTTGGTTAGGACTGGCTCCAGCCCTTTCAGGATATCTGCGTTCGGCTCCACCAGGAGCTTGTAATCGATATCTGGGGACAAGATGAAGTTACCACCAGCCAAATCAAGTATAAGTTTCCAAAATTTCATAAACATGGAGTCTGGACAATGATACATTAAACCTGAGACCACCCTGGAGAACATTTCCCACTGTTGACACAAGATTAAGGGTTTGTACCTGCGGAGGTGGCCTTGACCTTGTGGAGCAGGCGGAGGTGTTCCCGGGGCAGTAGGGAGTGGACTGGTGAGTCTGGAGCCACTCGGCCCAGGAGTGTGAAGTACAGCCCAAGGGACTGGTGATCTCGGCCGTCCATGTTGGGGTAAACGTTCTCTTCCAGTCTGACACATAAGAATGTGATACAGTTACCCATGATTAGGAGTCAAGGATTCAGGGAGGTGTCAAAGATCTGAGAATCTCATTTCTATGACACTAAAAATAAAGAGTTAAGAGTATAATAATCATATACTTTTGAAAGCCAGATTGTGTCACCTGCGGCAAGCTTGTTCTGAGTCACTCTTGAGCAGTTGGTTGAGTCTGGAGTCAGCCAGCTTGGTGGCGAGACTTGCTGTGTCACCGCCCTGTAGTAGCAAGGATGTGATGTGACGAGCAGCTATCTCACTGGCCGAGACATTGTGACGAGAGCCCAGCTCCACAGCCAACTGGAACTTGTCGTCTTCTTCGGTCCTGAGAAGACCGACAGTTTGGTTAAGTGTGTGTGTGTGTGTGTGTGTGTGTGTGTGTGT
>CABEEJ010000117.1:8188-41725 GCA_901482245.1 Timema douglasi
TTTTTTTTTTTTTTAGTAAAAACTATTCAAGGGTATTTTACTAAAAACCTATTTTTGAACATTTTATTCGAAGCTATAATACATAAGATGAGAATGTCTGCGCGATTGTATTCTACCATTTATCTTAAATATCATGATTAATCGATATGGCATGAATTCTTTCATTGGTTGGGATTATTTTTTTCTATATAGAATGTAATTATTTTAATCAAATAAATCTAAACGAAAATACCATAAAAAGAAAATATTTTTGGGAAATGGTACATAGAAGCGAAAGGAGGGACGGTTAAAGTGACATTTTCACAAAGATGGTTATTATCAGGGACCATCAGCAAGATTGATAAATACAAATATATGATGGTCTTCATAATATATTGAACAGAGTTTCTTACCCGGTAACGCTATTTGAATATTCACACTTATGGGGTAGAAATGAATAAGGTAAGATTTAGAGGAAATATATATATATTTCCTATAAATCTTACTTTATTAATAATAATAATTATATTTAGCACCGCGTCTTACTACCCGTTCGGGTTAAACGCTTTAAGTACTAATTACTCTAATGAATTAGGAACTGGGTAGGTTGAATTAGAGGAAATTAACCCGCTTTTGCGTGGAGGGAGAGTGGAAAATCATTTATGAAAAACCCACCCTCAGTTCTCCCGACCGAGATTCGAACCTCGATCTCCCCGTCCTCAGCACCAAGCTCAACACGACAAGCGCGTTAGCCAACTACGCCACCGAGGCGGGTCTTACCTTATTCATATATATATATATACATACATACAAACATACAAACATACATAAGCGTGAAGAAGGGTATAGAAAAAACAAAGAAAGTTATATTCAGTACACTCTGTCAAGATTTGAACCCTAATTTCCCCTCTCATATCCAGCAAACTTGAATTTCACTCCACGTGCCTGTCAATACTAGTAATTTCCAAATCTAATTCAGTGGCCACTCTCGCAGAAAACAAGACTGTCTATGACGGGGAGAATAAGGTTAGCATCTCAGTAGATTGTATTGATTATGTTTTTTTAATAGTTTCCACTGTACCTACATGCAAATGCGGGTACACTCCCTCTAAGTATAACCTCCCTAAGTCCAAAACTATTATTTGTGTTTAAAAAATAAAGAAAAACACTATGTCTGACCTAGAAAACACATACATTGGAAACAAATATAAGCGAATGGATTTTAAATCACTGTTGAATGCTTATTATAGCTATGTTGGAGAATAGTAAACACTTGTTTTGTGCGCTACTTCTTGTTACCCAATCGGGCTACCCTCACATCTACATAAAGAAAAGATAGGGAAAATGAAAAGTAGTCCAACACTTTAGTTTAGCTTACAGCGTGTCTTTCTCAGCGCTAAGTGTCCCGGCTTCTATTCCTGGCAAGACCGAAAAGTTTATCTAGTTGAAAAATGAGTTTCCCTTTTCACAATGATGAATTAACTGCTGGAGTTTGGATGTCGTGTACGTTCTAGATTTAAATTAACTTATAAGCCGTGTGCTTATATAATCAGTCGGTTAACAAAGTGCAGGTTAAATTTCCCAAAAAATAAAATGAAAACACAAGAAAACTAGAATTTAGATATAGCTGCGTTTGGGTGGATAAAATGTGAATACTTTAAACTGGCTGAAATTTGAACTTCTTTTAGACCCATGATCAGCAATACAGTATATTACGATAATAATGATTTAGATCACTCAATCATAGAAGTGGAATCTAGAAAGCTACTCCCCGATTTTAAATCCTGGCCTTTATTTAATTAAATGACTAATAATCATATATACAAACCAAATATTAATAATGTTCCAAGACATGAAAATATATATTTATTAATTTTATTATTATGGATAGAAAAAATGGATTTAAAGAAGATTTATTAATTTAATAGTTCACATTTAATTATGTTTCGCATTATTAAGTGTTCAAGAAATGGGATGTAACATCATTTGTCTCTTTAATTATCAATAAGTAAAACATGTCAGATTAGAAAAACGGATATTACATATTTAAGAATGTACTGAGAAGGGAAATTAATGTAATACTATAGGTAACTATTTGTATAAAATACTATACAAAAAATTTAAACATGTTGAAATGAGAAGTAAAATTTAAGTTAAGACAGTAAAATATTATTCAAATAATATATGAACAAAACAAATAATATAATAGCTAAAATTAATAAAATCGTTATTAAAAATTAATAAATATTTGAATGATTGGATAGTTTTAAAATAGGAATTATCAAAGATAGACATTTGATATATGATGTTACATAAAATTCTATGACCGGTTTATTCGAAGCATAACTAAATGTAAAGGATTAAGTTAATAAATTATCTTTTAATTTATTATTTACTATCAATAAAATTAATCTAAAATATCCTTATCAAAATGTTTATGTTTTTAAAAAATAGGCCTATATATATCCAAGGTTTCATTATTTGTGTATGCGGCAGCCCTGAGTTTTGGATAACAGTTCCCCCCCCTCCCCCCCCCCCATGGAACCTATCGATTGGAAAACAACAATATGTAAGATGGGTGACACATTAGAGGCAACTCAAAGAAAAACTAAAAATACACCAAATGACATGCAATACTGGTCATTAACATCGCATTTTGAGGTAATTAGTACACGTTGATCAACTTCACCTAGCCTTGAACAGATCAAACACATTACGTGACTCTAAAGTCAGATTGAGCTATAATATCTTAGTGAAACTTTAAAATAAGTGATTATTTAATAGAATGTCTATAGGCCCTACCATATTTGGCGATTCAAGAACTGACACTTTTTCAAAGCAGTGTCGTTTTTTATATCACTTCTTACTACGGTTTTTTTGTACTATTCGTATTTTAATCACGCTAATGGTGTATGGATGAAAAATGTAGAGGTTAAAGGGAACGCACGGGCTTTTGTGTAGATAGAAATCAGAAAACATTTGAAAAAATAACAAACCAACCCTCAGTTCACCAGAGCGGGATGAGAACCCAAACCTCCCTTACCTAAAAGCGAGAATGGCACAAGCGCATTAATTTTGTATTCTCACTATTATTATAAATTTGGGGTTTGGGCTCGCATCCCGCATGGATCAACTGATGGGATATATATAAAATGTTTCCTTAATTATCTACATAAATTATGGCGGGAAGGAAATGCAGCGTGAATGGGAGATTCTAGAATATTTTTTGGGGGTACTGACTGGCAAACCCAATGGGAAGAGATTTTTGGGAAGGCCTTGACGCATCTGGGAGCGTAACATTTTTATTTACCTGAAATAGATAGGGTGTAATGAGTTTGAAGATAGGGATAGGGTGTAATGAGGTGGAATGGATAGAACTTGCTCAAGATATGGATAGGTGGCGTACTTTTGTAAGTGAGGCAATGAACTTTCGCGTTTTTGATGCTATTGAGTAAGTAAGTAATGGGGGAACATCCTTTCTTATAACCTTTCATGTTTTTTAAAATAATGAAATAGTTGTCAAAAGAACCAAAATTCACTTTATATTAAGACGTGATGCTAATATATATATAAAGTATCTTTAACATTTATTCACTCTTTAAGCTAGTGGCTAGTAATTCCTTTAATGGTTTTATTACGATATGCCTGTATAAATAATATATTTTAAATAATTTTAAACTTGTTGTTGGTATTGAAGGTGTTAAACACATTTGGTGAAACATTTAATTGCAAAACAAAGACATTTCGTGCAGCTTTGCTTACTCAAGGAAAATATTAATATATTTTCTGAATATACCTGGCTTGAAAACCAATATACATGGAGTGTCACTTCCCTATTAAGATAATTTATAGCACCTGATTATTAGACATGTGGATTGAATGATAGGCAATATTGGCACATGATCGAAACACTCAAATTTAATTGAATTGTTGATGCAGTGTGTCGCAATATTTGTTTTAGGTACCATAAGGCTAATTTGCCGACATCCAATAAGAATTCTTATCAACACGTTGAAGTGTGCTTTATTTATGTTATTTTATCTCTCACCTTTTTATCGTTTATTACATATTGTATGCAAAGCGATAACAAATATTTTGCAACGACAGCTTGCACTTTTTAATATTTGCTTAGGTTTATCTATGATAAGGATGATATATGGATCATTAATATTATAAGCGTTTCGACGTAAAAAAGTGATTTATGTACTAGGAAATAACGTGGAATTTGTAGCGATTTTCGGGAAAACCATATTTCTGTTAACAAAGAAATAAATAAATGTTATTATATAATGTTGTAATGAATATCACACAAAACATATAATACCATTTTGTGTGTAAGCCATTTCCAAAAATTTTATAAAATTATTTTTTAAGTATGGCGACGATATATTTTTTTTAGCAACGCGTCTTAATTTCCGTTCGGGTTATAACGCTTATTTACTAATTACGCTAATGGTTCTAGGTAATACAAAGGTTATATTTATATGAAATGTATCGGCGTTTGCATTGAGGAAGTATGGAAAACGATTTCGGAAAAACCCACCCTCGGTACATCCCACTGAGATGTGAACCTCAATCTCCCGTTATCGAGAGTATTGCTTCAGTCATGCAGCCACCAAAGTGGATGGCAACGAGATTATATTGAAATAAAAGAGATTGACTCATTTAAAATATTATAAATTTATATTACTGTTTCAGTATCCTATATATTGGTGAATTTATCGATGTATTTTATAATTCGGAATGCGCTTCAAGATTTGTGAATAAAATAAATTTGAGGACTATTATCTATTTTTACTAACTTAGTCAATATTTTCCTACCCCCGCTTTCTTGGCCACTTGCTATAAAGTGCAGGTGAGCTGGCGGTATAGGGGTAAGGTGTCGGACTTCCGTGCTGGGGGTCTGGGGCTCAATCCTCTGTCCCGGCACAGATTTATCTGAGTGCCAAACCCTTCCTTCACCTCTGACAAGACGTGTATAATTCACAAATTATGAATGTGTGGAATTCCAGGCCTCCCCTGTGGTTCGGATCCAACGTTAAAATTTAGGTCTTCCATTTAATCTCGCGATCATCTTACAATGACACATTAGCGTAACTGCATACAAGCCGAAAGGGTAGTAAGACTCGGTGCTAATCATAATAATTTCAATTTCCTTTATTATAGTGTTGGCCAACAGTCATAGGACCTATAACAGGCCAGCACTGAAAGTACACAAGTACCTTACAAATACATATATTTACACGAGAAAATAAGATCAAACAAAAATGGCTAAATAATGTTATATAATGATTAATAGTTACAAAAAAAAGTAAATAATAATGATAATAAAAAAATAATAGCAATAATAAGAAAATCTAAAGAGTGGTTAAAAGCAGTAACAATAAAAAAAAATCAGAATATTGTAAAATTTATAAGTTATAGGCAGAACCTCTTAGTAATAAATTATTGATATGGAATTTCCTTAAATATGTCTCTTGAGTTGAACTTTGCTTTTATGATAAAAGTCGAATTCGACAAATCTAGAATTGGCGCTATGGATACAACGACCTATAGGGCTTACCTTATAAGAGCTATTGAGAAAAAATAATTTTGGATTACAAGAAGCCCGAGGAGGGATATGAACGCCTACATGATCAAGGGCAAATTTTCAATAAATTTTGCTATTGAATATATTAAAAACAAAAAGGTTATCACAATAAAGTCCACGCGAGAAGAGAGTTTGGAAACTTAAGAGGTTTCAAATTATGTCGTAATCATAATAAATCCGGTTAGTGAAGAATGTATCATAGCACGCAGCGACAAATGTTCTTTGAACGTTTTCCAACCTAAGAGAGTCAGTTAAGGTAATGGAATTCCAAGAAATAGTAGCATATTTTAGCTTTGATCTAACCAGGGCGTAGTACAGACATAAAAAACAGTCAACTTTTTTAAATGATGACGTAATAAATTTAATAAGTCCAAGTAATTTCAATTAGTGGGAAATACATAGTGTAAAATGTTTATTATCCAGGAGAACACCAAGATCATTAATATAAAGGGTGCAAATAATAATAATAATAATAATAATAATATAAAGTGATACTCTCGCAGTAGACTAAAATCCACTGATGACAGGGAAACCAAGGTTCTAATATCAATTTAGTGTATTAATGGTGGTTTTTCTTAAAGGGTTTTCCACCTTCGTATTCAACTGGTGAAAGGAGACGGGACACCGGTCGCGGCTGACAATAATTTCGAAAGCGAGTACATCTACACATTCTTTATTTAGTCAAATCAATATATCTATCAACGAAACACCTATTACAACCTCTATAGACAACTATGCCTACAGGGCTCATTTAGAGTCTTTATCTGATTACTGGGTATTTTTTCATTATAAAAATAAAATATGAAAAAATGTCATTTATAGTAAAATTTCCCTCCGATTTAAATGATAGATTTTTAGTGATAAACATAAAACTTTTTTTTAAATATGAGACGGTGGATCTTTTGAAAATAAAAATATAATAAGCGCTGAAAATTAATATCGTTAGTTCGATACGCATATAATTTTTAAGTGTGGCTTTAATATTTCTAATAATAATGTTTAATCCAAAAGGGTGCAGTTACATAGTACCAGGTTATTGGTACGAATTACCACTGTGCGGCGGTGCATTGGTGAGTTCGTCGTTTCGTGAGTAATTAAATATTATACTTATTTTTTAATCTATCTAAATATAACGTAATTAATAAACATAACGACCGGCGTATTAGTGGACATGATTTTCCTTCATCGTACAACATTAATAGACGTAAAAAAGTCACAATTTTATGACGTCACACTTTTGTGACATGGAAATACTTCACGTTTGGCGTCACAGAATAATCCGTCACACCTTCCATATTCGCACCTCTGGAACAAAGCTGGGCTATTACTACTTCTATTATTTTGGAAACAATTAATCATTAATGACAATTGTTTGACGTAATCAGTCCTATGGTATAGCATTCAGACCTTCTGGTTACCAACCTTGGGATGTCAGGTTCAATTCCTTGCTGGTACCATCAGCATTTTTTTCCTGGTAGGGAATTATTTCAACGGTCACTACTATCTGGTTGGTTGGGCTTCAGTCAGTTTAAGAGTTTCTACTGGTTCCACATTCTCATATACACGATCACCATCACCGCACATCAAGGGGACATGGACGGTGTCTCCTTAGAAATAATGCACAATTATTACAGTCGAGCGTCGCCTAGGCAACGGTACATTAGTACTGGCTAATTTTCCCACAAGCTGGGCTACTAGTGATATAGCCCAGACATGCATACAAAACAAAATAAAATCTGCCCTAGTGTTCAAATATATTACTTTTCCTTGATTTTGGTATTTTCAAATTAATTTAGCTATATATATAAGTATCAATAGTTTTTTATCTAATTTTAAAATAATTAGTACTTATATAAATATAAATACGTTAAACACAATGAGGATATTATAATTTGTTTGAAAAAAAGATGGTATTTTTATTGTTTCTGTAAACATATGACAAAGCTAGGCAGTGAATATCTCCATAATAATACCTTATCTATTAAGAAGATTAATTATTATTTAACCAACTTAAATGTATTACTAAATACAAAGACTGAAAATATCACGTTTATAATAATAAAGGCGGACACACCCAAATGAAGGTTTCATATGTTCAATCAAGCTTAATTAAGTGACTGCAGCACACCTGCGTCTTTCCTAGGATATGATTAAACCAATTATTAGAGAAAAAATTAGATCATTATTAAATTTATATTTTAGATAGATATTCTATTGGCTTAAGGGGATTGCCTAAAAATATCAGGTTCGTGTGAAATGATGAATAAATTAATCTGTTTCTTATTGTTTCACTTTTGCAAGAAGCACACAGCCTAATATTCTAGAAATTTTTCATTTTTTTTTTTCAGATATTTAATGCGCACTTTCTGACCAAATTTATGATATCAGTACATGACTTATACACTCACTCAAATGTGTGAACAAACACAACACCCAGACCCCGGCTGTTAATGCTTCAATATGAAAGGATATCCCTTATTTCAAATATTATACCTTTTTCAGCCCTGAGGAATCAAAACCGAGACCCTAGGCTGAGTAGACATACATGCTACCAACTGAGCTAAAGTGTCAAACAATATTTATAGAACAGTGTATTAAATGTTCAGAATAAATATCATGTTGATTAAATAGGTAGTTATTCTGATGTAATTTGTTTCAATACTTTTGATTGTGATCAAATAAAAAAATAAAAACATGGGACGATTTAAATATATTATATATCTAAGTATCATCCAGTGTTTTAGCTAAGTTAGTAGAATGTCTAACAAAACCAATAATACTGACTAAGGTGTTGGGCACGGTTAATAATGTTTATTGCGGAATTGAGACGGCTTGCGTTAGTACAAAAAGGTAAATTATTGGTTTTCACTCTAGATAATAAGTTTTGTCATACAATAATTAATAAAGAGTAGTTTTAATAAACTTAGAATTAAAACGTACTAATATAAACTTATTTAGAATTTATTAATAAATGTAAAAAGAGACGTAGGCTATAAAATTACTCTTAGTATATTTTCAAAATATTTATCGTTTATATATTATTTCTACCTCTTATATATTTGTGTACCATTTGTTCTGGATATTTGAGAGTTTGCCTGAATTGGTAAAGAGGTAAATCTTTCCCCAAATTTACTAATAGAAAAATGATAGAATATTTGTTTTATAACTTTTTCGAGGTATTTGACGTGCACTTCCTGAACTGACTGAATGTATCAGAACACGACTTATAAACTAAATTAGATATTAAACTGACACAAGATCATGTCCCAAACCATTAATTTATCATTTTGAAAGTGGAAACCCGAATTTAGTCAATGATTAAATTTTTGGTCTTGTCAGAAATTGAACCCGGAACCTTTAGCTCTGTATACAAACAAGCTTCTGACTGAACTAAGATATCGGAGTTGCTTTAGAAAAATATAGGATATAACTCAGCTGAATCTAACGGTTGTTACTGAGTTATTTCTGAAAGTTTTTTAAACCACTAGTAGCTTAATGTAGTGGCAATTATATCTTAATTGTACCTTTTCATACTCCTGTGAGTAGGACGTCAACCCATCATGAGTGTCTTGCACTTTCTAAGACCATCATTAATTTTGAAACCACTGCGAGTCGTTTTAATTATTGTGCTTAACCTGAATTTTACAAATTACAAAGACCGTCGTCTCATTACAACATGCCTATTGTTAACAGATCATTAGGCCTAGGAATTATTTGTGAAAGGGTTTAATATAGTCGAACAAGAGTGTAAAGGAGATTGTTTTGAACCAGTCAGTGCTGAAAAGTGTTCTTATAATAATGATTTCAATTTTTTTTTTAATATATTATTCTAGAGCTTAGTGTATATTACCAGGCATACAATCCTAATTAGTTTGTGAGCCAAATATTTATTTTTATTTGTAGGTTTCTTGTGTAGTAGATGTAATATCACTAAATAAAAATTAAGTAAATCATCCAGTTTATTCCCACTTAATACCAGATAATGTGCTATTAAAAGTAAAAGAAACTTTCTCACCACATTGAATCAAACTAATCAAGTATTAAAAAAATATTTGGGCAATACGTTTGACAAAAAATGTCTTGGTCCCCGTTTCCAAATCCCAAATTGTTCTTGATTGGTTGATGATAGTTTACCAGTCTCAATACAAGAAGGAAGTAGGAAAGCCAATACCTGTGCTATACATCAGAACTTGGTTAATCTATAATCTATATTTCCATATGTTTATTAAGTTAAATACTTGGAAATTCCAAAATTTCACACTCATTTTGTCGCTTTTTACTTTCTCGCTATCTTACTGGTAGAGAAAGTATTGTGCTCGTTAAAAAAATCGAACTAGAAATTTTGATGAATGTCGACGTTTCATGATACCCTGAATCCATAAAAGTTTTTTTTTACTTTCTGTCTGTCTGTCCGTCTGTCTGCCCGTCTGTCTGCCCATCTGTCTGTACCTCGGACTACAGTATAAACTATTTTACCGATCTGGCTAAAATTTGGTATTTAAAGTTTGTACAGTGCTGCCCCAAGGGGTTTTTGGAGTTGGATATCTAACCCAAAAATTAAGGGTAATTTATAGGAGAGAAAAAAGAGAAGAAATCGATTTTGTCAAAATCGATTGTAGCGATTTTGATTTAGTTTCATTTCAAAACCTTTATAAATATTCCAAACAAAATGACCACTTTTAATATTTCTGCAAAATGACTTTAAGGGTTCCGTTCTGATGCGTAAATTCTCTTTTTATGTAATATCTACGAAACTATTTGAAATGTGAAATTACATATCATTTCAAATATTTAGGCCTATTTATAATACAAATCTTTTATTTGAAACATATTTTTATAAACCAGTAACTTTCAAGCCATACGCAACTATATATGTTAAATTTTCGAACAATATAGGTAAAGTATTGAGACCGTAAATAAAAATCTAACTCGAAATGTTGATGGATGTCGACGTCTCATGAAGCTTCCGAGCCGTAACAAGTGGTTTTTGTAATTGCGTGTGTCGGTTTAACCCTAAAATTAAAATTGGATTAATAAAAAATGAAAAGAGAAAAAATTGATTTTCTCAAAATTGGCAATAACGATTTTGATTAAAATTCGTACTTAGGCGTTGATTAAGATTATAAATAAAATGGCTATTTTCATTTTACTAAGAAAATGACTTTTAGGTTACTTTATAGAAGCGGTCATTTCCGTATCTCCGCAACGATTTGAGATACTAAATAACTTATCAAAGCAAAATTGTAATACTATTAAAAAAAACTTTTATTCAAAAATATTTTTATAAAACCAACAGTTTCTGAGATATTGGTAAATATATTAATACAATTTTGTGAGCTTTAGTTGTAAAGAGACTCCACTGCCATATAGTAATAAAATATAACAAGTCTCTCATAAAATTTATGTTATTTTTCTTTAAACCCCCAAGGAGAAATGTTTGTACAACAATGAATGATCTATCTCCTTCATTTTAGACTAAATAGTCAATATTTAAATATTTTATTGGTCAAAATTTATAAATGAGGAATTTAATAGCAATGCGATGACCTGAAGATGTGCAACAACTAATACAATGTTAAAAATTTAACCAGAAGTCAAAATTTTAATACGAAGTGTTGAACCTTGAGGACCCAATATCGATCCTTTTTATTGATTGAAACCTACAAATGAAGACATTAATTATTCAAAAATAAAATCATCAAATTTAAAATTGGGATTAAAAGAATGTTTTAAGTAAGTAAAGTGCAATTTATGCTTGAGTTTACTGGTATATATCATTTCGTTTCTCAAAAATTACGAGCTTTGAGTAAATATCTCCATTTTTAAACAATAGAACGAGAAAGTCCGTGTGGAGTTCCATAGCATTTATTTTAGGTCTAATTCTAGAAAGATATTTTTGATGAAAATTCAGACTTTGGGCTACTCAAATGAGATTAATTTCAATATAAATTGTATGATAATAGACAGTGGATGAATGTTATTGGGTATATTTATTGAAATTTTCGTAACTGTAGAGTTTTTTCAAACTCTATAAAACTAACATAAAGCTGCACAGGGAAAACATTTTTTGACTCCAGGATGAAATTCGACCAATTTCATTTTTTTTAAACGGGTATAATACTTCTCATTCGTAGAATATAAAATATTAAAAAGGTTAAAACAGAAATTTAAGAAGTATAACTCGTTTATTGACCCACATAGGTGCAAGTGAACTTGGAGAATAGATCAGAAATAATTAAATTATATTGAATTTTAGGGTTAATAATTTGAAATATTAAAACTTAATCCACAAAATTAGCAAAACAAATACTATAACTGCACTTTAAAACAAAAATTTGTCTAGGAATGGAAAATATTTAAAAAATATATACATTTGTCTAACCAGTACTGACAAAATTCAATAAACACATAGCATCTGGTACATATCTTAAATTTAGTCAGGCCACGAATTATTTAGTGTCCAATAGAATGTAGAGCACACAGATTATTGGCTACCCCTAAGGGAAAGCTTTGAAATCCAAAGGGGTTGGGAAATGATCATCACCCCATAAATATGAGAGGGATTTCCACGTAAAATGTTATTAAACGTGAACATTGTTACCTCTATTATGGTTATATCCCTTTTACTTGCAAGAAAATAAGATTGAAACGTTATAAGAACGACGTGTATGTAATAAAGTTTTCACAGTAAAGTACCAAATACCATCCATTGATTTGTTAAGTGAATGTTTACCAAGCTATATTCAATGTCAATGTGGATGAATTATAGTAAGCTATATATACTGTTAGTATACTGTTCTGCTTTAATCACCTTTGGCTAAGGCAAAACCTCCTTTTATATATATATATATATATATATAGATGGAGGTTTTGAGAGTTACGGAGATAAAATAAAAAATAATAGAATTTACACCACAGACCGGAACCGTTAAAGTAATTTCGACGAATAGTTGAGAGTAGCCATTTTGCTTTTAATAAAGTTGAATGTTAAGAAATGAAATTTAACCAAAATTTTAAGAGCTGAATTTGATAAAATCGGGTTTTATGTTATCACGCTTTAGTAAATTTCCCTTAATTTAGGGTTAGTCATTCAATTCAAAAAAAACACCTTAGGGTAACCTTATGAAAACCCTAGATATCAAGTTTTATCCCACTCAGTAAATTATTTTAGGTTCTACTCCGGGGTACGGACAGACAGACAGATAGACCAACGGAAATTCAAAAACAACTTTTTCGGATTCGAGAGATCATGAAACGTCGAAATTCATCAAAAGCTCGATTTTGATTTATTTGACGATCACAATACTTTCTCTACCTGCAAGATAACGAGAAAGTAAAAAGATTCCTTGCACCTGATTGAGTGTCACTTTAAAGGCCAATGGAATAATAGAGTCAGGCACAGTATCTGTTATTCAAACTCAGCTAAATATTTTAATACTTTTCCACAACACATTAATAGTTTAACAATTTATTGTATTTCTTAAATTTATAGAGCACACACACACACTCATGTTTGATGGTAACATTACGTTTAGTTCCATGCGTATTCGATAAAAATATTAATGTAAGACTTACTGAAATTTTAAAATTATAGCATTAAACTAAATTCTTTAAGATTCATTCATGTACTAATAATTATGATTTGCAATTTTTGATCTTCTAATAGTTTGATATTGTGCACAAATTGACACTTATTTGTAGATATACCTATATGGATAAAGGTTATATCAATTTTGTCTTGTTTATTTTTATAAAAACACAAACAAAAATAATTATAATATATAGTTATATTTTAGTTAATGAACTATACACCATACATTTGAATTGCTTAAATTTTTGTTATTTACACCAAATTAACATAATAACATAATAAATAATAACACAAGTATCACAGATGAAATTACAATTTATAAACTATACATAAACGAATAAATAAGTAATATTTTATAAGTGGTGCGGCTAAATGGAGATGAATATATACATTTTACTGTTCACAATATTGATTACTAGGTGCATCTCACGTGACATTTATATTTAACCAAATGGACATGATAATATCGCTTTATGTATTTTAAAGACAAATAATATCGCACCATTTAACTAGACATTGTATTTGACTCTGTGATGCATGTGTAATGTGTTAGAAAATTTCCTAAATTATTGTGGTGGTAAAAATCTTATTTGTACTTCCTATACATACATTATGTTTGCTGAGAATTTAAAAAAGTTTAAATTTTAAAATGTTTAATATTTAATATTAGTTAAGTATCTAAGTTTTCTTGAGTATTTATAAGTTTAGGTGTAAGTTTAGACGTGTGTAAATTTTATATGGAAGTGTATTCTGCATTGTACAAAAAGCATTTCCTTTGATTAACGATAAAAAGGCTTTACTCGTAGTTACCTGTATTCTAAAATAACTTTTAGATGCACCCAATTCTCAAAAATGTATTGTGGTGTGTCTCCTGATCCATTTCTCACAAAGCTTCACAAAATACCCATGATATAACTTTCTTTTAATCACAATTATAACCAACTCTCTTGAACAAACAACGTAGCAATTCCTTTGTATTTGATGTCATAAATCAGTAGTTATAGTTTATTGTAAAATCTTCTAATGGTGTGTTAACCAGAATAAGTAGTTGTCACCATCGGAGACAATAGTATCATCCACACCTAAAAGAAAATAAATCCAGATTTATTTGGACACCATATCAAAGAACTTCAATTCCCCACCTCAACTTATTATATTAAAAATGTTACCTGAAATACCTATTTGGTCTCAAATCTATTATTATTATTATTATTATTATTATTTGACAGTAATACCATCTTAAATTTAGGATACAACGGGGATGAATTGGACATGTAAATTCTGTATTTTCTTACAGTTATTTTATCATCTAAAATGAGAATAGTTTAAAATTTTAAGTAGATAAAGACTGATGTTTTATGTTCTAATACCATTTATTTATGAAATATTAAGAATAACTTACATATTATTATTATTATCACCACGTCTTACTACCCGTTCGGGTTATACGCACTTACGCTAATGTGTAATAGTAGGGTGATTGTTAGATGAAAATGGAGGACCTACAGTTTAACGTGGAATCTGAACCACGGTGGAGGCCTGGCATTCCCCACATTCACAAGATGTCTTGTAAGAGGTGAAGGAAGGGTTTGGTAATCAGATAAATCTGTGCCGGGACCGAGGATTGAACCCCAGCTGCCAGCACAGAAGTCTGACACTTTATCCCTAGACCACCAGGTCACCAACTAACTTACATATTTAAAAGTAAATTAATACGTAAAGAAACACTTTTTTTTTTTAACTCAAACTAATACATATTTTACTGTACAACGCTTATAATGTTTTAAAAATATATCTAAGTTATATTTAAAAACCAAATATAGCCGATTTATTAAAACTGTAATAACAATGAACATATCGATGGGCTACAAACTGATATGCATCTATGAGTAGTGAAAAGTACTAGTTTTAATCCACTACTGTTTCCTGCCTGAGACCCAGGCTAGTTTATTATTCAAGTTATATATCTTCCATTAAAGGCTTGCTAGGCCTGTCGTAGCTTAATATTCCTTTTAATCTAATATAATACTAGGACAGGCACAATATCCAGTCCCCAACAATTAATTATTCACTGTGAAAAATACTAAACCAACTTTTCACCAATAATTCATTTTACGGCCATAAAGGGAATCTCACCGAAGACTCTTAGCTCAGCATATAAACACGTTACGTAATGTGTTAAGATGTCGGATCCATTTCATCTATTAAGATCAATTCTAAAATATGAATATTGATTAGTTAATAAATTATGTACTTTATAAAAGAGCGTACCTGTTTCCAAGAGGTAGTTTACGCCTGGAGTATTGTCTAGGTCAGGATAAGTATCAAGTTTATACAGGAACCAGTAAACACGGTTTGGACCAATCACACTTTCTATACCATTAATAGATGTCACGGCATGGCGATTTGGCACAGTCTCTGTTGCATGGAATCTGAATCACGTAAAGAAATTAATTGACTAAGAAATTAATTTGGAAATCCACACTCACTCTAGATATAATGGTTAATTATTCTCCATCCTACCCCCTACTTTGCTATTCACTAAATGTGAAAATATAGCTCACTGCTAATTTTTTTGAATAAGGACAACTTTGGGATCAATCCAGTTAATAGCTTCAAACATTGTGTTATGATGGGCAAATTATAAAAATAATGTGTAGTTCTCAGCTGCTGATAAAAAATGTAATGCTCTATATAAAATATTGATCTCTCCCGTCCTTCAAATCAATCAAGCGAACCTGCAAAAGACGCCAAAAATATTTTATATTTTACATGTTTCATAAAAAATAAGATATTAATTTATAGATAACATCAAAGTAAGTATAGTGCTAGCATCTAAATTATAATTTACATACCAGTTCGTGTCCCAAATATGTAAATATAGTAGCATCTGGGGACCAATAATTTGAAATTTTTCAATGAACATGAGTCTAATAATACCGGCTCATTCTGGCACAACCATCACAATGTTTAAATATCTAATTTCATTGTAATAACGCATAGAATATTATCGGCATGATGTTATAAATAAATTGTAATTGAATAAAACATCTTTCATTTACCCTGATTTGCAAAATGGTATTAGGTATTTAATAAAAAATTACGTTTCAAAACTTGGTAATTATTACCAAAAAAAGATTTAAATGTGATTTATGGGTAAACGAATGATTGTTTAACTTTTTTTTTTCCCCCAGGAATTTCAAACTTTAAATGGTCTTGGATTGTTAAAAGTTTGTTACTTAAGACTTGGACATTTAACTCTCTATAAATTATTAACTAAGGGCCGGTTTCATGGTCAAATTTAGTACGCCTCAAGTGCGGCGCTACACTAAGTTCATGTCGACACCTACCTAAACCAGAATGGAATGGGCCAGTTTCCTATGCGAGAACGGCCCATTCCATTCGAGTTTAGGTAGGTGTCGTCCTGTATTTAGTGTAGCGCCGCACTTGAGGCGTACTAAATTTGACTATGAAACTGGCCCCTAGTCTTCATCAACCTATGTTACTCTATCCTTTTGGTTCCCTGAGTGGTCTCGATGAATATTACAACATTGTTTGAAAATATTATAGATATATATAATGTGTGATTGTTGCACATAATATGACAATCAAAGAAATCGATCATTAAATTACATTAGAATTCTAACAATCATCCACAAATATTAAAATGGTTTTTATTCGCTCAAGATTAAGACTAGTTTAGTAGTTGCAGACAACAATATGAGGATAATCTCTTCTAATCTAATAAGAAGGCTTTGCTTCTTATCGCTCATGGAGATAATATTTAAGCTTCCAAAATCTGAATCATTAAAACTATTTCAAACTGCCAATTTTTTTGGATTAATAAAGGAATCTTAATGAAATATACAACGTATACTTTTTTTAAATATTACCACCATCAACTAAAGTTTTATTCATAAAAATTGTCAATGGCTTTATTGAATACCATACACAAAATTGACATTCACTTTTGGCAAAAGTATCAATAAACTTACGTGAAATTATCATTTTGTTTAGCTGCTTTGATGACAACTTCATAGAATGAGGAGTTTTCCTGTAACGTAACCAGTGTATTGATTCCTGAAATGGTTACGTTATCTACGTTAGGGAACCATACGGTGTAATTCACAGTGATGTGTTCTAGACACAAAAAATACAAAGTATTATGATAAGAACACCTAATGTCGTATTCATATATAATTTTGAGTAACTTTAGAAAGTTAATCAATAATCCATTATATAGTCTTGATTTTTTAACATGTATGATGTTCGTCTATAAATTATCCATAAACTTATTCGATATTTATGTATTAGCAATATAGTTTAATCTCTTATAAACTATACATAGTTGCAAGAATTTTTTTTAACGATATTATCAATTGTAAATAAACAAGTATATAAACTTGGCCTTAGTACAATTAACCAATTATATGTTTAGTACAAATAACCAATTATATGTTTAGTACATATATTTTTAGACTTGTATTCCAACTTAAAATAAATTTCAAGACAAACGCTACACCAATACAAGAGCTTTTCTACCCCTAAGCGTAAAGCTGTCGATCTATTCATTTAGGACCTATATAAAAATTTAATTTTAGATCTCTAGCCCATCATTAATAATGAGTATTATTGAGCTGATGATAAGAAAAGGTTAACATTTATATATAAAGTTTTTAGAACTGCACGTGATAAAGATAAATCTACCAAAAAAATACCCAAAGAGGTAATAGTGTTGAGGTTTGTATTAAACTGTTGACACCCCCTCGCCCAAAATGTCAGTCTCTAATACTAACCGGTTACAATGAAAATTTAGTCGTAGTTAGAGTTTTGATCTATTCCTCCATACCAATGCCAGTCATGAATCACTTACTTACATATTGAGTTATCCTTTATAGTTAAAGGCGTTAATAGTTATTTAAGCAATTTAAAAAATTGTTTTAGCAAATTAATTAGTGACGTGTCGAATCCATTATTTCTCAAATCCAAATCTACATTGTATTTTCGAATCTCGAATCTCGAATCCGAATCCTAGCATATTGTTTGAAATTTTAATGATTTACAAATAGACCTACATTACGCAATATAGGCCTTAACTGTAAATTAGGATTTATTTCAATCATTTTTTCAATTTTAATCAACCCCAACCACCCTTCGCAAAATACAGGTTAAAATCCAGCTAAATTAAACAATCTAGACTCATATTAATGTTTAAAAATAAAATCGATCAAAATTTTAGTGTATTTTAGCTATTTTTAAAAGTGTTGTTAAAATTAGTTAAGCTTCTAAAAAAACACGTGAAATAAACAGATTAGGCCTAGTTATCCTTTGATCAACTTTAATCATCATTGAAGGATTATAATTTATTTTATTTAAATAGCAAAAATAAAAATTTGAGCGTAGATTTTTAATAAAGACTAAAACAACATGCTTGACAATTAAATATACATTGAAGATAGTGAACCCAATAATGCCTAATTATGTTTCATTATTATTTTCTTATATATCCATTATCTATCTTAGCGTAGAAAACAAGAAATATATTCGATTATTGCAATAAATCTATTTCTGAGAATACATTCTATTTATAACACGAACATATTTTCGACTACAATATGTTAATTCTCACTTTATAAGGCAGGACTACGTTTGAATATTTTTACAATTACTTCAATAACATCTTAAAAAAACACTCTTAGTTAAAATCAATTAAAAACAAATAATGAATTAACAAGTCGTTATTTGATTCTTAAAACTCGAGAGCGCTTACTAAGTGATCAGATTTCCTGAATCGATTTTAAACAAACAATCGATATACGATACGTAGGCCGGTAGGAATAAATAAACAGTTTTATTGGTGACTGACGGTTGACAGTATTTATTTTACAATGAAACCCAACAAAATTTCTAACTCACGGGTCGTATACAATAAATTGGGGTTATTTGCATAGTTCTAGATAATTAAAACCAGTAGGGTAGTAAGAATTAACAGTATATCTATTTTAATCATCACTCGGGCGAGTAAACATAATATACGTCATGGCGGTCAACTTTGTATCGTGTAGTGGCCGCTGACTTTATATCATGTGTAGTGTGTTCTTAATTCTGTTTAAAAAATGCCGTAAATTGTTTTATTTATTTCGAGTTTATTTGTTATTCTAGTTTTGATTTTCAGTTTTTGAAGAGTTTTAATATGGTCATTAAAATATTTACAAGATTGTTCGTGAGGTGAAAGTTTTAGAAGTGAGCATGCGCTACAACGGTCGAGTCCAAGTTTTCCATAGAGGTGGGAGGGTAGGGTATTAGGCACATAAGATTTTCCACACCTAACAATTTTATTAAAAAAAATAATGATTTTATTCGTGCTAATCTCTTTTGTCCGACAGAATAAATATTACAGATTAAGTTGTGCCTTTTAAGTAGGCCTAACTAAGTAATTTTTGAATTAAAATATTATGCATTGTCTATGAGGTGAAAGATTCAACCATCGAATCCAGTAAAACACTGAATCCTCGAATCTAAAATACTTGTCATGATTCGATGGATTCGAGGATTTGAAGATTTGAGTTGCCCATCTCTAAAATTAATATATTTTATTACAGATTCATGGATCAACCATGATTCTAGCTCGAATTCATTTTGAAACCCAATCAACGATATGCATCACGGCTGTCAAAGGTGTGTTCCGCGGGTCACGTACAACTCGGGTAATGATTTTGTGTGAGCCTCCTGTTGGTTACGGCATTTGATATTCACCCACGAAAAAACGAGACTCTCGTCGCAAAACTCGAGCGCAAACTTGGCTTACCAGGCACGACTTTAAGTGCATTTCATTATGTCAAAGCTAAATGTCTCGTTTAAATGCACGTGCTCAGCATTGGAAACGTAAGATCTGACCTTAAACTGGAATTGTGATATTTGTAATAAGACCATGTCTATACTAGCAGGATCCAAAAAGGAGAAGAATATTTAAAATTACTATAGAGTGTTATCTGAAGTTGAGGGTATTTGTAAATAACATATGATAAATAATCGACAGCATATGTCTTTCTAATTGATGAAATTCATCAAATAAAAATACAGATTATCATTTACTGATAAATCACTTTCACGTTTACCGCGATTGGCAACTACAAATATCAATATTGTCATAGCTACTTTAAATGAAAGCGAACAACTACAGAATCCACATTAAGATGAAATAATAAGTATAAACTTACTATCCAATAGCCTGTTCTTCATGCGTGTATCGTATCTTTTGTTTATTTTATAGTAGTGAGGTTATCCGTTTTCTTTTGTAATACTGGCGTACTGGTTGACACAATGTGATTGTTATGGAGTTGTACTTAGCATTACCCGAGAAACAGAACATGGATGTGACCTTACATAGTCTTTCTGTCATGTCAGGGTCGTTTAATTTTTGTTCTTACTGCATCTGTTTGGGAATTTTTTATTATCAGACCATCTTTCTTACTGCTATATCATAATCTGGTCGGGTAATTTTGCTTAGCAGACCTCCTTGCTTACAGCCTTTTCATATTCCTTTCGTGGCTACCTATTTTGAAAGTACTTCCTTGTATACAATATTAACCGTCTTTTCTTAGGTGCCAGAACCATCAGGCTGCTCAGTGTGCTCCCCCGTGAACATTAATCTTAGAGCTGCTCATTGGAGAAGCAGTCTTCTCTTAAATCACCCCCCTTTCCTTCCTTCAAGGGCTGACCCTGAGTCTTGTTGATTTTAATCGCAAAACAGACTTTCAAGGAGAAGTGGATTCTTTTGGACTCAAAGGGGTAGTCCTAAGGAGTGAGGCTAGTGTGAAGTATGAAGACTGTTTCTCCATAACAACATTCTGTGACTATGGTAGTTTCTATGACTTTGAGATAGTGGACCTTGACTTGCGGCCTGGTCCCATCACACAGCTTTGGAGGCTTCAAATTGTGCATCAGTAAGGTAGGTACTCTGACCTTCAAGAGGATTTAATGGGGCTTAGGATGTGTAAAAACTATACCGGATATTAAACAGCATCCTCCATTACTAAAATTGAGTCCCCTGAATATTAGGTCATTTTTTCCGAGAAAAACTTGCTGAGGATGAGGCTGTTAATCTTCTGAACCTTGTCTTTTCTACGAGTTTGAAAATACCCCTTTCTTAGCAATGCCATATGGACCCCTCTCAGGTTCCTTAGGTCAGGATAAATGATTGAATTCAGATTGTTCACATCTTTCACTTATTGATACATGTTAAAGGGAAGGTCCTTCTTTCAATCTACCTCTTTCACCCTACCTCTTTCACCTAGCAATATTCTGAATCTAGCAGACTTTCTGTGATCTTCCCAACAGTGATATCTCCGCTCTGGTGAACTCTTATATTTTTATTTCGGGACAGCCATAGGTATGATGATTTTAACCAGGCCGTGACTTCATCTGCTTGGGTCTCTTGGGATACTTCTGGCATGGTTAGCCTCAAGTTTCCCACCAGAAACATCGTTACTCCACCAATTAATTTGTATTTACTGCGATTGCTCTGCACATAATGTTTAAAGCCTAATATCCCTCCCTCATGTGACATACTAAACGTGTCCAACAGGACGAGTTTGAAATCTTGAAACACCAAGGATGTAATGCTGTTCTTTTAAATGTTACATAGGTGTGTTTCTGTATTATTTAGATTGAAGGGGAGTTTGAAGGCAGATTGCGCAATTTCCCCCCATCCAAAACGGTTGCAGTGATGGCCGACGAAGCAACAGCTATAGCGATTCAACCGTAGTGCTTGAAAGGCAGTCCTACCATCGGGACCACCCAATCTTCCACAAACAACAGACACGTGTTTGATATAATGTCCATACACAACTGGACATTAACACTTAGACAATACTTCTCCTATTCTCTTTATACATCCTCAATAGAAACTTTCCTTCTTATTTCCCCACAGCAGAAGCGGGTCTAAAATCTGTCAAAAATACCAAAATGGTGGCAAACAGTTCCCTTAGTTTTAAGGAAGAGATAGATAAGGTCTCTTTTTCAAAGGTTCTGTCTCAATGACCATCGTCTTCCAACACACCCAACATTCCGAAGGCCACCTTGAATGTGGGATGGATGTGACCATTTTCTGTTTTAAGGACTGAGAACGATGTTGGTCCTCGTAAAACGTGGAGCAGGAGGCACAGATGGTAGATTTCTTAGTTATAGTGTGAGCCGTGTTCTACCAAACACTTTATCCTTCTTCACTCCAGGGTCGATTTACTGGTAGGCTAAATCACTTTCACGTTTACTGAAAGTGGTAACTACAAGCATCAATATAGCTACTTAAATAAGTGAAAACTAACAACTGCAGAAACTGCTTAAAATGAAAAAATATTTATAAATATATAAACATTTGTATCTTGACTCATTTTTCAATAAGAACTTTTGTAAACAACGTGACTTTTATTTACTACGGAATTTTAGAAGTGCTTGCTAAAATTAAAGTTCGGATTGTCCATATATTTTAATAATTGCACTGTATTTATAATTCTTGTTGTGGCCCTTGGATTGATCATTTTTTTAATGTGGTCCTCGGATTAGTTGAAGCTGGATAGCCCTAACATATATTACAATATATCGTATAAATCATATTTAAATCATCGATTTTTCAGTAAATATAGTGATGGGATTTACACACTATGTTGACTCAGAGCGGTGAGATACTCGTTCAATTTTGAATGGCTACATTGAGTTTGATATTTCCGTTAGTTTATTTCCCCGTTCTCTCCACGGGTATTTTTGAAGAATTTTAATAAAAAAAACACATAACCCACATTTTTGATTATTATGCAAGCTAGTTATACGCATATATCCCTCGTTTAACCCATAGTCCAAGATTCACAGTAATTTCTAAAACACTTGGATTGCCGATATATTTATTAATTTTAATAGTATTTGCCATGCAGAGCAAACGTAATCAGTACACTTGAGAAGTTAATGAATAAGCTCGTGGAACCAGATATTGGATGAAGTGTTCGGCATTCAAGACAATATAATGTTAATTTATCGGTATTTTGGATATAGCATATAGTAATGTTAATTTAGAAGTATTATCGAATCTAGTAATTAAATAATGTTCCTCAAGAGCTCAAGTACAACGTACTTATTTGAATGATAAACAAATTTCACATTGTTTGCGATCAAAGAAACACATTCTGGTTATTAATTAACAATAATTTCTTCAAACACACTTTCTCATGATTGAATAAATATATAAATTGGGACCAGCTCACTATATTATTTCTAGAGTTCAAGGAATGAATTCATGCTCTTCTAGATCAATTAGGTAATGGTCTTGGAGTCTAACATAAAATTTCTTTTTTCTTTTTACTATTTCATCATTATGAAATAAATTACAATCATTACGTAAATATTCTTCTATACATAAAAAAAGCATATTTAATATATTTGACTCATTTATGAATTTCATGGCCATTTCCTGAGAGAAGTAATATATTCAGTCAAGCTAGCAACTCGTACAACTAATTTTAGTTTATTGCTAAGCAGCTCGTGATCTTGCCCTATTGCGATGGAAGAGAAGCGCTTGTTTGATGTGTCCACAGTGAATATACTATCCCGGAACTCAAGTATTGATTGGAGCAGTTGCTTTGTGTCATAAAACCGGAATTGCGACCAATCTTGTGTAGTGGTACGGGTCGCAGTCAAACAAGAGCTATCCGAATGTATATAACCTATATTAATACAGATACTACCAGCATGGGTTGCAAAACCGTATAAGGTGCTTCTCACGCAAATTACTGGACTGTAGATGACGGGGAGTTCGGGATTTGAATCTTGGTCAAGTCTAGTGAGAGTGTAATTTACTCTCCCTCCACGCTAATTTGGTACACTTAATCTAATTTGATCTTCTCCATGCCTAACACATTATTCATGTGTCTAGTACATCTGCGTATAACCATACCGGGTAGTAGGGCACAGTGCTAAGTAAATTTAACATAATAGTATTATAACATCTCAAACACTAGTCAATCGATATATTTTTTCTAGGTTATCATTGTTAATAATTAAAATAAAATAATACTATTTTGTTTACTTGTGCATATTTCTTAAGAAAATAAAATTGTAAACAAAATTTAAATAATATACAGAAAAAAAAATCATGTCAGCTTACTCCAGTGTGTAGGCAGCGTATAGTATAGCTCTCAAGACAAGAGGATGAAAAATTTCAAACAAAATATAGTTATTCGTTGTTTCAGAGCAATTTTTGGATACAATTATAATACAATTAAATCTTGTGATACTGTAGATAGCTTTACTAAGTGATCTGGGACAATACTTTTCATAGTAACCTCATTTATTCCATAGATAGTGTCCTATAAAACTTTTATTATTATTATCATTATTATTATTAGCACCACGTCTTACTACCCGTTCGGGTTATACGCACTTACACTAATGTGTAATGGTAGGGTGATTGTGAGATGAAATGGAGGCCCTACAGTTTAACGTGGAATCCGAACCACGATGGAGGCCTGGCATTCCCCACATTCACAAGATGTCTTGTCAGAGGTGAAGGAAGGGTTTGGTAATCAGATAAATCTGTGCCGAGACCGAGGATTGAACCCCGGCCGCCAGCACAGAAGTCTGACACCTTACCCCTAGACCGCCAGGTCACCATATAAAACTTTTATATATTTGACTTAAACCTCTAAAGGTTTAATCTAACGAAGTATTGATATATATTTATATAAAAGGCGATACGTGTCCTTCCTAACGTACAAATTGTTATAACACTTATATAAGTCTTAGAAATCTTAATGTTGGCAAGCAGGCATCACCCTACACAACAATCAGACCATTTTAAAGATAGGAAATTTCATAATGTGACTTCAGGAAATTGGTGTATTTACATAAAGACAAAAAATAATTAGGTAAAGTAAAAGATTGAAATATGGCAATGGGAGTGGTATTATTCCAAATTTCCAAGTATTTGTTAAACATAATTATTAAATTTCAAAATTGGGTTTGGTGTATAAAGGGAGTTTTGATATTTCTAAAAATAATATAAATGAGTAGTACGGTGCACTGCAAATACTTTATCCCGCTTTTAATTAAATCTATACATTTACTAAAAACTTGTAAGATTTGTGAACGAAACCATATGTCTATACATAATACAGTGTCGTAGAAAAACAACACCAAAGATAATAAATTAAATAACACACTAATACACTGTTACCTACTTACTCGATGGCATTAATAACCAGGAACATTGTTACAGAAAAATTGAGAAAAGAGAAATATCTTTGTCCACCAAACAGTATTAGAATAAAATTAATTTATAAACCTGAATTAAAAGTATATTTATTTGTTTATAGCTCAGAAATAGTTAAAATATATTTCAAATAAAAAATGTGTACACATCTTAAGCAGTACTACAACTTTACTATGAAAAGCTATTTCGTATCTCTATTAATTGCGAAGAAATTATGAATATTGGGAAATTCCACCCATGTAAAGTACCCTCAGTCATTTTCACGAGAAAATGTGAAATATCTTGTTTCTAATGATAAACAGTGTCTAGATACAAACTTTAATCAAAATCGGTGACCTGGCGGTCTAGGGTTAAGGTGTCAGACTTCTGTGCTGGCGGCCGGGGTTCAATCCTCGGTCCCGGCAAGGATTTATCTGATTACCAAACCCTTCCTTTACCTTAGACAAGACATCTTGTGAATGTGGGGAATGCCAGTTCTCCATCGTGGTTCGGATTCCACGTTAAACTGTAAGTCCTCCATTTCATCTCACAATCACCCTAGCATTACACATTAGCGTAAGTGCGTATAACCCGAACGGGTAGTAAGACGCGGTGCTAATACTAATAATAATAATCAAAATCATTAGAGATACTTTCTAGAAAATATTTTTTTCTTTCTCTTTGTCCTTCGGTAAACTACCCTTAAATTTACGTTTGTATATCTAACTCAAAAAATCCCTTATTAAAACCTTATATACCAAGTTTAAGCCCATTCGGTAAAGAAGTTTCGGCTCTTGCCTAAGGTACAGACAGACAGATGGAATTACAAAAACAACTTTGTTGTTTCCAGGGGGTCACAAACCGTTTAGATTTATTGAAATATCAAGTTCGATTTTTTGGACGATCACAATACATTCCCTCCGAGGTGTTAAGAGAAAGTGAAAATGAATACTCACTGTGGTATTTGATTGAGATTTGTTAGGTAGAAATATAAGTGTCACAACAGACAGGCTGAACTGGCATATTACCAGAATATATGAAAATTTCAAATTTCAAAACAAGGGTCCGTTAATTGGGTCCCCTAAGATATGGAAATTTCCAAATCTGATAGATTATTATTTTTTATTTTTTTGATGTAGCAGAAAATTGAAATGTAAGAGAAAGGTAAAGGGATGAACAGCTAACCATAAAAATCTTTGAAAATTTTAAATTTTAAAATTAACTTTTGGAAAATAAAGGAGTTAAGTATTTCAAATCTAATATAAAATACATTTCTTGGTGTGATATAAAATTATATATTTGAAAGCCAGAGAGAAGATTGTAAGAAATTAAAAATGAATGAACATTTGAAATTTTTAATTTGGTGCCAGTAAATAAAGTGCTCAAAACATCACCATCTTGTAGAAAAAATAATTCTTAGTGTTATAACAATTCTACATTTGGAAGCTAATTAGAGGGGCTAGAGATATCCAAAAAATGTGTGAATATATTTGTGGAATTTAAAAATGAATGCTTGGTAAATGCAATGGATCGTATTTTTGAAAACTGAAATTTGTTATAGACAGTGTATAAATTCTTAAAATTTCAAAATGGAAATATGGAAAATGAAATGGGAAGGGTTGCTTGACAGTTTGAACAATAATAGACTACTTGTTTTTAAGCCAGGACTTTTTGTTTGTTTAATATGCAGCTTAAAGACCATTCAAAATAACCTTAGAATTTAAAAAAATCAAATTTCAAAATATGGGTCAAGGAAATGGAAGGCCTCAATATTTCCTAAACAAGAAATAATAAAATAGTTTCTCGGAATGTTGGAAAGTTAAAATTGTTTAGGTAAGTGAAAAAATCCTAAAAATAAACTAGCATAAAGACTAAATATCATCTTAATGTTGAGATAAAATAGTTAAAGATTAAGTGTAAAACAAGTGTTACCACGGATTGACAGAACAATTAAAATCAACTAACCACATTACACATCTCGGTGAATTGTGATTCGCTCTGTGAAACCATTATGCTCATTTTTCAATGTGTCTCTACAAAAGAGCTTATTAATCCATTTAAATGCTTTCTGTTACAGTCTATAGTATATGTTTTGATCCAAAGATTTAATATATTTATTATAATTTATTTACTCTCGTAATTATTTTAGGATCGCCATATTTAGCTTGATATTATACAAAGAGCAGTCATAAAAAATATTGTATCTAATCCTGATATTAAACGTCAAAATTTGTTATAGTTTCACTGAAAGTTATAGATAGCTTAACCTTCAAAAGCTAAATAATCTTCTTAAAACATTTTAAGATTATTTTTCACGTTTTTCGACACAATTTAAACCAAAAGGTTATTTTTCATTTCCAAGAATTACAAAGTTAGTTTAGACATCCCCCGTTAGGAAAACTAGTACATCAGCTAGTAATATAATAGATGAAAGTTATAGAAAAAACTATTACACACATATTAAGCATTTAATTTAATATAATGTCCGCAATTGTGGCCACGTGGTATAACGTGTAACACTCGGTTTATATTAAATTTACCGGTAATGGTAGAATTGGAAACAGAATCCTAGTCGAATGTACTGAGTTTGGTTTTTCCTTAAACTATACGTAGCTGTTTCGACCACTTTAACCACTCGGCCATGTTCGTTTACCTCTAGATTGAAGTAGGATGACCAAAATCCTGATTCTGGTTCACTTTCCACTTTTTATCAATAGCGCTTACTCTCACTTATTTGGAACACATACTCGCACGCCCACTACATGGCCAGCTTGAAGCTATTGATCTCCACTCATGTGCTCAGCTCACGTCTGAGAGTTCGGGATTTGATCCTAATCCAGGCCGAGTCAATTAGAGTGGATTCTCCACATTATAGTTTTCTGTGGGTTTTATCTCATCCACTTCGTGCTAATATTGTGTAATTAAATTATATATATATACTTTTTTTTCATTTTGTGTATATAAATCAAGGTCAACTTTGAACATTCCAAACTAATAGTGAAATAAATATGTATAAAACTTTATTTTTCGTTGTATTTACGATTATTTATAATCTATGTTATACAATTTATCAGATTAGTAGATTTTTATAATAAGGTTTTAAAATAAGACAAATCAAGAATAAAACATATTGATGATCATATTTCTAAATATAAATTATTTGTAATGAATATTATAAATTTAACGGAATAGAAAATAAAACATAAGAGTTTATCTATATTTTAAAGCTAGTTTTTTAAAATAATTAAAAACATATATAAATCCATACTATTTTATCCATGACATGGCAAATATTTTAAAAATATATTTCAATCTTCCTATACGTACTGTATAAATAGATGCAATTTAATTAAAATACTGCTCCATACATTCAAATAAAGGGATTCTATCAAATAATACTTGACATATACTATTTATCTTTTATTTAAACGCCGTTCCATTATTGTTGGCCCTTTATATAGGTTTTTTGATATCTTACTTTATTATATATGAAAAGCATAAGGAAATCTTTACTGCTAATTATATTAAAATTGACGAAAATTTTTCATAACATTCTATTTAATCCTGATTGACAAAATCAGTTATTAACTGGTATGTGGACTCTACACTCCCTTTATATTGCTTGATAACCATATTACGCATGTTATAATAGAGGTTTATATTGTAATCTCTTTTGGTAAAACTGCTCTCTTTCAGAGTAAATTAAGTATCATTGAAGTATATTCAATTGGGTGACCTGGCGGTCTAGAGGTAAGGTGTCAGACTTCTGTGCTGGTGGCCGGGGTTCAATCCTCGGTCCCGGCACAGATTTATCTGATTACCAAACCCTTCCTTCATCTCTGACAAGACAACTTGTGAATGTGGGGAATGCCAGGCCTCCACCGTGGTTCGGATTCCACGTTAAACTGTAGGTCCTTCATTTCATCTCACAATCACCCTACCATTACACATTAGCGTAAGTGCGTATAACCCGAACGAGTAGTAAGACGCGGTGCTAATAATAATAATAATAATAATAATAATAATAATACATTCACTTTTTTGGAGTCTAACCATAAGTTTGATACTCTTCCAAATTGTTTATAGTAATATTTACCTACAATTTTATACTAGCATTTTCCCAATGCTTCATTTGCATCAAACAATACATTAACATATTCAAAAACTTATAATGTTATAAAAAAATGAAATTTATTCAAGAGCAGTGTTTATTGTGCGTACGGAGATTCATGAATAAACATGGACTAGCCCCCATCCAATACCCTTCTACACCCCTTATCATATCACTTGCCATCTTCTTTACCCGCAATACCAGCCCCGACGAATGATCACTGCTTACACCTGGCTATTTCTACATTACTTCTCTCATTGATGAGATATTGTGATTATATATAGCTTACCATGGTTCCCTAAAAAATAAAGAGTAGCCTACAGCAAAATCCCATCTCTATCTTATGAGAAATATTTGAATTTACTGGCAACAAACATACATACAGAAAAACAAACTTCTAAAAATGGAATATTTTGTATTCTTATTGGTTATACTACCCAGAAAAAGGTAGAACTATAAATATTATATTGTACTCCACATACAAACATTATATATTTACATGTACCATACATATTTATATATATTTAGTAACAAAAATAGAAAAATGAAGGAAACTGAATTATCTATTTTATATTAAGCGCCGTATCAGACAAACTAAAACGTGCTGTTGATTTAGTGCAAAGAAACCAGATTAAATAAACTTAATTCCCAAGCAACAGCATAAAATTACTGAAAACATACCTAAATTAAGACTCAAGTGCAAGTTCGCTACTAGTAGCTCCTTTTGATGGCAACATTCTTGCGATTAACCCAAAAATAAGTGGTTAAGGTTTACTTTCAAAAACCAATATAGATAAATATAATTTAAACGCAAAACAATAAAATGACAGATTAAATCAATACAGTATTTAAGATACTAGTGCAATAACGCTAACAGCGGCTCTCCTACATGGGTGAATTACTGCAGTGAGAATAAACATTATTGTTTAAATTTACTATAAAATAAGATACTAAATAAACATAAGTGTTTAAATTTGCTATAAAATAAGAAAATAACTCAACATAATAGACACGCAAAACCATAAATTAACAGAAAAACAAACAAAATGGACGGGTTGTAAGGCTTGGTGCTAAACCTAAAATAACCACAAAAGCCCCTATTTTCTGGATAAAAACTGGCCGAACTATACACAATGATGACTTTATCGATAAGAATTATAGTTTTAAGAGCGTACGTACTATGCTAAGGAAAAATTATGAATGATAATACCATCAACTACCCAAAATAATAACGAGATTAAAAAAAAGCTTGTTAATCAGTATTGAGATTAATATTAATTGAAATATAAGGTATATATTAAAGATCCCAGTGAAAATCACAAAGTTTAGATTCGTGGATATTAAAAATCCATTAACAATAAGACATAATTATATATATAATGTTAACACATTTTTTAAATATATATACATTGGTACGTTATAATACAACTAGTACATACACTACAAAGAGTGGTGCAAATAATAACGAAACAATCATTTCGTAAGTGCTATATATAGTTGTTATGAGGAGAACTGAGGTTTAGTCGGATATAACCGTACTTTGTCCGATCCATGTAAATGTTGTGACGTCACAGTTATATAAAATGGTCCGATGTATTTTTCAGAGTATTCATATACACGTAACCGCTGACAGTGTCATATTTTTAGATATCGTCAGCAACAATATTTCCAAGTTTTCACTGTGGCTTCACTCACTACTGGACGTATTATTTCATACTGGTCTGCCGATGCATGAAAGCTATTCACGGTTTTCAATGCTGTTTTGCTTCTATTATCTAATGGAGATATATATTTATTTTTGAGAGCTAAATATTATTATTATTATTATTATTATTATTATTAGCACCGCGTCTTACTACCCGTTCGTGTTATACGCACTTACGCTAATGTGTAATGGTAGGGTGATTGTGAGATGAAATGGAGGACCTACAGTTTAACGTGGAATCCGAACCACGGTGGAGGCCTGGCATTCCCCACATTCACAAGATGTCTTGTCAGAGGTGAAGGAAGGGTTTGGTAATCAGGTAAATCTGTGCCGGGACCGAGGATTGAACCCCGGCCGCCAGCATAGAAGTCTGACACCTTACCCCTAGACCGCCAGGTCACCGTTCGTTTAAATTATGAGCTATATAATTTATATAATTCTTATATTTATTGCAAACCTAAATTAATGTAAATAATTCGATCAAAGTCATACCAAGGTTATTGAGGGGGAAATTCAACACTTTTTCCCTCCCTTTCCAAATTGGGTTATCATTTCTATTATTATAAGCCATATTATTACTATTATTATAGTTCTTATTACTTACACATGTTGATATTCCTCCTTAATGCCTAGGCTAGAATCTTATTGGAGCGTTATGAAATCCAAACATCTTATTCTTAATCCCACTATCATATCATAAAAAAAAACTCAAGGTACGATCAAACATTTGCTAAAAATTTTAACAATATACCGATGGCATTCAAAATAGGCTATGAGCACTTTTACCAGCGTGCAAAATAAACTAATAAAACAGATTCGATATGATTGTAAACATAGATGGATTGAAAATTTTACGCATATGGCACGAATTACGTGAGGTCACAGTTAGTTACTCACGATTAGTTATGGTTGTATCGGAAAAATCGTGGGTATAACGGAACGGACATGGCAAGATCATCTGTAAATGAGAATTTAATCTCTCACCCTGGGAGTTGTTGTTAGCCACAAGGGCGTAGAGTGCAATTTTTTTTTTCCAAAGGGAGGTCCAATAGAAAGTTGACCTTATGTGTGGGTGTATTCTTTTTTATGTAACTATGTGTGTATGAGTTTGGGATAGTGAGGAAAAGGGATTTGATTATAAATTGTTAAAGTGTATTACATTAATTGAGACATTTTAATATTAAAAGAATTGGCGTCTAGTATCACAATGATTATTATACTATTATTATCAAGTTTTATAGCATCGTAGACACAAAGAGGTAATTAGGGCCTTATAAGGTTTAATAGAGTATTATAAAACTATTACCTTCTTTTCTCTTGTTTCATTCTAAGAAACATCCTCTTATTTTCAATTTAAATATTTGATGCACTACAAACACTATTTTATTTGGAATCCTTGCAGAAAATAATTTGCTGTTTCAAATAGTGCACCTCTTAGGCGAATATTAAAATAATGTTAGGAAGAATTAATTTGTATTTGTCTGGTGAAAATTAGAAATGAATAGTGAAAATAAAAATAGCTATGACTTATTTATATTTATTTACGAATATGGATACCCCCTTAGAGGGGTCTAACAGTTCCCAGACACTAACTCACACCTTTCTACGCCTATGAAAACCTATGTATAACAACATAAGCTCAGAATAGAAACTCTCTTGATACTATTGCAACCTTCTTAACTAATTGATGACGTATCATGAATATTTGCTAAAAAAAAAAGAATTTACTATACCGTATATAATACAAGTTCATGAAACTCGATATATGAGACAAAAATGCAAATTAAAAAGCAAATAAAAATACAAATTAGAGATAACTTCCAAAAATGTGTACCAACTTTCTAATTATCTTTCAATTAATTCATTAAATTTAAATAACCTTCATATTATAATTTTTAAACATTTTTTTTTATAATTTAGAAATTTCCAAAAGTGTATTTACTATAATACAGTTTGTAGCTCTAATAAAGTAAACTGAAATAGAAAATAAAATTGGGAATGGGTTTATTAAAATTCAAGGAAACCCAGAAAACTTAGAGACATTAAGGATGTTTTTTAAATTGTATTTATAAAAAATGTATGTTGTGTTTTATTAACAATAGCTCGAATATGGTTAAGAATATTTTCCATGCATATAATATTTAATAACTTGGTCGTCAACAAAACTATCATTTAAATCTTTGGAGTCAATGTGAACCAAATTGTTTTAATAGTTCTGGTAATTAATATAATAATTTATCTAGGCAAATTCATTCCAAAACTATCACTACAGCCGGCTATATATATATATATATATATATATATATATATATATATATATATA